>JAIPRL010001391.1:0-13959 GCA_025469235.1 Pemphigus obesinymphae | reverse complement strand
AGTCCGATTCCACGGCGATATATTGTACGTGATTAGGTGAAGACTCGATATATTATGAAATAATAAAATCGTTTTGTTGACGAAAACGATTTCAAACATTATGAAAACCGGTTACCTCTGTTCCAAAATTCACATATTGTACGATACACCACCCAGGCGTTATTTTTTTCTGTATACATATTATTATTGCCCTCTATCGAGTGATTATTCTGTTCTACGAGTTTTATGCGATAGTGAGCAATCTATACTATACATAATCAATGTTACTACTTAAAAAATTTTCTTAACCATAAAATAAAAGTTCCATAAATAACCAACATTTTTTATAAATCAAACTCTTGGGTTTTAAGGGGTTCTGTATAGGCGATTTTTTATGAAATTTTAAAAAATAATGAAAATCCAATATTTTAATAATATTTTACTATATTTTAAAAGTAATATAAAAACACCAAATCTATAAACCTAATTTATGACAAAAATAAAAATCATGCTAGTTTAATAGTTAATTTACTAAATTTAAAACAACTTAATAAAAAAAAATAAAAAAATAATAAAAACATCATTCTTCCGTAGATTTAGTGATTTTTTTTTTATTGTAACCCTGGTGTTTTATGTTTGTGTGAAATTGGTTTTTAATTTCTTATTTTGGATGTGTGGGTAGTAAAGCCCTACATGGGCCTAATGTTTTAAGCCTGAGCCCGCCCAAAATTAAATTATAAAAATTAAGTCCACCTGGCCGAGTCCGCGTAAGTGAAATATTTGACCCGGTTTGGTTAATATACAATTGTTAATATACAATTAGTTAATAAAATAAGATCACTCATATTTTATTACCTAGATAGTAATAAGTGTGTTTAATAAGTATAATTTATTATTAATTAATGATGCAAATTCAATAAGTATTATCTAATATAAGAAAATGGTTATATATTATCTAATAAATGAAAATTATGCACAAAAGTTTAAATTTATCATAACATACGATTTTGTATAATTTGTATATTTTTGAAAATAATTAGGAGGCTCTTTAGATATAAAATATAAATTTTCGAGTCCGGTCCATTAACCGATACTTCATTTCTAGCTCGGCCCAGCCCAGCTCAAACCCATTTTAAGACCGGTAGAGATAGGCCCAGTCCGGCCCGTGCAGGGCTCTAGTGGGTAGCCATCCTCTTAACAACAAATATTAATGTGATAAAAGTTTTAAAACTAAAAACCACTTTCCAAGTTTCATATTTGTATGCGTGTATATCTAAACTTTTTCTATTAGGAGTCAAGTAAGGAGTTTTTGATTACTGGTTGCAAGTTAGTATATAATAGAATATTGTTATAAATTAGATTATCGGAAAATAATATACCAAACTTTTATTAGAATCGTTTTTCAAATGCAACATTTTTTATCATTGCTTTCAAATCTAAAATAATAAAAACCTATGGAATGATTGATCAACTTTTTTGTATTGTTGTTTGAATAATATTACAATTAAAAAAGTAGTAAATAAAAATTTTGAATTTGGGGATGGATTGATCTATTTTATGAATAAAAAATAAGACCTCTAGTAATAATTGGCCCCTCCCTTTTACAAATCCTGGCTACGCTACTATTCACGGAGAATAATAAAGTCACATTTTTCATATTTTATATTATAATAAAAACTGTTTCACCAAATTTTACAGTTTCCAAAATTTTAAAAAGTGTCTCATAGATGCATTCCAGAATTTGAATATATTTAAAAATTATAATTGTATACGTTGTAACATTCTGATAAAATTAGATTCATCTATTTGGTGAAAAATAAACATTTTTTTGATGGTTCCAAAATAGATTATTACATGCGTATATGGATGTGTGTACAGCGCCTCCCCCCCCCCCATAAACCTTTAATGCAGGTTATTAACACTAATGATCATGTACAACTCACATAAGCGCAAATAGTGTTATGTAAAGGCTCCTTAAATTAGTTTAATCTTATTGCATAAAAGTAACCAATTCAATTATTTTTTGTAACATAATAAATAATTAATTTTTAAATATAAGTTATTTGCGATATTTAGGTAATTGTAAAAGAACATAGGCATTCATTACCACCACGTGTTCCCGGACAGAATTATAGTTATTCAGATCATGAACCAATTGAAGCCGTGTTTGAGATATCAGTTGATAAATATAAATCTAATTTTAACAAAGATATTAATTCAAATGATGGTAAAAAAATAGTTATTAATTATTATATTAATTGAAATTATTATTATATTAATTATGTATTAACTTTCCAGATATGCAGTATGAAATGGAATTACGAAGAATTTTAGATATTTCTCTTAGCATTTGTAACGAAAAGTTGGTTGGAAACCCATTAATTTCTACAAGGCATTATATATTTTTCCTAATTTGTATAATGTTTATCTATTACCAACCACTGTCATTGAGCTTATATATAAGTGAACATTACATTGTTACAATTTTTATTTTAATATTGCTTTTTAAAATTTTGTGGGTTTATAATTTTGTTGTTAAATCTATAGATCAAAATTGTCTTCGTGGTTTTTGTTATCAAATGAAAACATTATTTTCTTATCAAAAAGAAATATTTTTGTAATGGTTTAATTAATTTTATTAATTTATTTAACATTTTTTTTATACATTTTGATCTTTAATAAATTAACATTCTGTGAATTTATTAAAAAAAAAAAAAAAATTAACCATATAACCAGATATATCCAGAAATTTTAATCTTGACCCCCAGTAGATGAATGTGATTACATTATACACGAAATATGGACAGACTCCCGGCAATCATTTTATATCAATATTAATATTTATGATTTAGAGCAGTGCTTCTCAAACTGTAGGCCGTGGCTCTCTGGGGGACCATGAAATATTTATATATATTTATTTTATTTTGCCTATTTTCAATATTCAATTATTATTATTTCATCGAAGAAGTTTATCTTACTTTGAACTTTATTAACCATTATAATCTTATGTTATTTAAATATAAGATAGCATGTATTAGTATGCACTCAGTTATAAGACCAAAATTGTATTTTTTTGAACAGTATTGTGTGTTTTGTGTTGCATTAAATTGTTAAAAACTAAAAATAGTTGAAAGGAAATGTAAAAACAAATACTTCTCATTTTTCGTTATTTCTAATTTATTTTCGTTTATACATATTTAAAATTTAAATTTATTATAAATTTTTTTCCAAAGATATTAAAAAAACATATATGTATTTACTATTTACTTAATTTGTGTATTTTTAATTTTATTCAGCAATTTAATATTTAGTTATGTAAAAACAAAAAAATTTGACAATTTTGATGGTAAACAAATTTTCTGGAATTTAGGGAGCTATAACAATATTATATTAAATTTAGGGGGCTACATGAAAAAAAAGTTTAAGAAGCACTGATGTAGAGTACTTGTAGGCATTTAAATTTAATAAATTGAAAATCCTCAATTCCACAACAGTATATACTTTTATTTTGTATTTACGTATTTCAATAACAATGTTTTTATCTTCAGTACACAATAACGACTTTATTGTCGTTATTATGTATATCGTTATCAAAATACATATATACAAAATAAAAGTATATATTTTAGTGAAATTTAGTTTTTTCATTTTGTTAAATTAATATTAATACATCATTTATTATTTGAGCCTGTATTTGAAAACATTTTCTGACTGCTATTTCTTAACATACACCTAAGGTTTCTTCTTTATACTCCATGTAGTATTCCCAAATGGGGATATCCTGGTGATTCTGTTACTTTTTGCTATTGTATCCTTGAACAATTACATACTTGCTAACCTGTCCAGTAGTACCAAACTCATATATGGAAGAAGTCCTCATGATACCAAATAAGAAAGCAATAATAATACTGTAATAATAGTACTGTGCTTTTGTTAGGTCTGTATTGGAGTATGGTACTGTCATATAGGATTCTTACACAGTATGTTATAAAAATGAAATTGTGGAAGAGTTCGGTGAAAAGGTTTTCAAGTTTTGCTGGTTTATCCTAAAAATTGATCATATTTTTCATGGTTATTCTCCAATAATGTCATATCTTGGTCTAGATTCACTAGTTGATAGGAAGATAACAGCTAATCTTAGAATTCTTAATAGGCTAATTGATGGCTTTATTGATTCTCCGGAGCTTCTTATAAATGTTGAAATTTCCAAATTTAATATCCATCATATTTATCTATTTTTTGTGCCCAAGTGTACCATCAATTATGGAAGTAACAAACCTATTCTTAGAATAATGGTCATTACTATAGAGACCTTTCATCTTTATAAATATTATTTGTTGTTTTAATTGTTGTTCATTTATAAAATTTATTTGTCCACGTATTATTTATATAAATCCATTGTATTTTTATTATTTGTTATCAATATTCTATGTATTTACCATTTTTAGACTACAACAGAAAAAAAAATAATGGGTCAGTCTTGGACTACTCAAAAAATCTAGTATAAATCGTTACCATATATTTTTATTTAATTTTTAGCTGAAATTGTATTAATTATTTGTAGGTACTTAGTATTTAGTATTTACTTCAAAATGTTTAAATTTATTTTAAAAGTAATTTACTGTGTCTGTACTAATTTTTATTCTTGTGTAATTAAGATATTTATTAGTAAATCATGTTTATGCATCTCAAATGACGTGTAATCGTGTTATTATTTTATTTATATATGTAATTTTAAAAGAACGTAGAAAAAAAATTGTGCCATCATTTGAAAATTGAGAAGCAGTAGGTAGCATTTGAATTAGGTACGAAAGTACCTACTATTTTGCTATGAAAATTTGTTGTACATATCAGTATTATATTTATTATATTTTACCATTTTATTTTTGAGTTCTTCAGAGAATATATTTATTTAAATATTGGATTGGTACCTATCTAATTATAATATGATCTATCTACGTTTTGGTAAAATGTTTTGATTTTTTGATGATTTAATGTTGAGAAAATTATAATACAGATTTCTGTATAACAACGAGACAAATCCGATTATCATTTATCAGTATTGAAGTTATAACAGAATATTCTATGCAAGGTGGATTTATTTTAGATGGTATATAAAGCGAAACGATAAAATATAGTGCTCAGATTTAGTGATGTCAAGGTTGTAGTCTGAGCGCTTATACATATGGTAAGCAACAAAACGTAACAGCAGAGCTTGTGAGGACTTAAGCATACAAATCGTCCAAGATGAACGCTCTCGATATAATAGTGGTCAAATAGGTACCATATATAACTCATAATTTTAAATTATAAACATTTTCTATCTTAAAAATATTATTTATTCGTATCACATCACCTAAATGATACTTAATTGATAAATTTAGTGGGTCACCACTAAATGTATTAAAAAAATTTAAAAATATTTGTATTATTTACATTTTTCATAAATTATAAGGTAGATGTACTACCCGCGGATCTTCAATTTCTCATAAGCTATACGGTAGGTATAGAAAAAAATTACGTTTTGAGTATACGCAGCGTATTGTGTCCATTTACGGACTAAGTGTGGACGACAATATTGCTCAAAAGATAGAAAATTAACTTTGTCCAAAAACCGTCTGTATATTTATGTTCATCATGATCACCACGATTACCAGACGAAATTGAAAAAATTAATTAGTAAATATATTTTCGTCTGATATTAATATCATCATCAATAACAGTGAGTGTTCAGAAGACAAAATAGATACGGTGAGGAGGGATAATACAAAAGGAAAGATGAAAATCAAAATTTGACTTATTAATCCCATATGAGAAATATTTTGGATTTGAACCAATAACCGTTCCTTATAAACGGAAAGAAAAATGTTGAATGTATACATCGCCATATACGTCAACAATCTTCCTCTCCACTCCAAAGCAAAGGTCGTACACTTTGCCGACGATGCCACCAGCTTCTCAAACTCTGCCACTGCTTTCAATCTCTAAAAATAAATCAACTTTATCCAACTCTAATTTAAACAGTGGAGGATCTCAACCCATCCAAAACCTCGGCCATCTTCCCCAACAAAAGTATCTACAATGCCCCAATAAACTGGTCCCCCTTGATTAGATACCTTTAGGGTGTTCTCATCGATAAAAATCTAAATTTCTCAGCCCATACCAAGCACGTTGTTAATAAAACTTAAGCTGCCGGTTACCTACTCTTCCTTATGGTTAACAACAAACGCCCTCTTTCCATCTGAACGAAACTATACATCTTCAAATTCTACATGCGCCCCTTCCCTCTACGTTGGCAACCATGCCATCAGAAAATCTATTAATATCCCGTTCATCTTGGAATACATCAACTCTACTTCCTCCATACTTAAACATACCATAATTTCATACCCCTTTCCACACATTTCCACTATACAGTACAGTACAGACAGCTTACCCAGACAAGATGCACGTTGGTTTCATCAAGTGATTGTCATCATGAGTGTGACGTCCGGCTTCATTTAAAACCAACTCTCACCTGCAAGCCCCCTGGTATCTAAGAAACGTATCGCACGCGGCTCCCAACGTCACCGCGTAGAACACCCACAACCCCGTACCGTAACACGGTTCACCGTCAGTTAGACGTAAAAGTTTCACGATGTATCTCCCTGCAGAGAATTTTCACAACCACCATGGCTAAGGCAATAAACGTCCATCTTCCCCGAAATCACCCAACGGCAATAACTGTTCAACCTCCGGCAGTCCCTCATGGGCCAAAACTAAAGGACTCCGATGCTCTTGCTTCTACCGCCAACTCTTCGACCTCTTCCCGCTCAATTTCCCCGGCAAATTCTTCTTCTTCCTCAAATCTCCGCTTTGTGTTCCCCACAAACTCAATTACCATGGATGACCTCTCGAAACCTAGAATTTCGTCCATCTTCATACAAAGCTCTGCCTGGCGTCAAGTGGCCAACAAACTAATGACTACCCTCCCCGAATCCGCTCTCCAGACACTAAATCACATATCGGCTCCTCGATTAAACTCGAGTGCGTCGACATTGAAGTCTTTCGTATTGTCTAACGATACCTAACTGTTTCCTAGGCTGAATTTCACACTCTTCCCCTCTCCGAGGAAAGAGTACTAAAAATCACCCAACGACATTACCGAATCTGAAATCTCTGATGAATTTATTGCAAAAGGTTATGACGTAAAAAGTATCCGCCAATTTGCCAACTCTGTGCGTAAATTCCCAATTCACCTTATTACCCTTACTTCTAATCTCAAAAACAAACAGATATTTAACGAGACTTCTCTCTTCTATATCTCAATTAAAATTGAGTCCTATAGGACTAACAAACCCGCCCAGTGCTTTGCTTGCCAACGCTTCAGCCACTCGAAGTTCGAACATGTACTGTGACTACGCCTCTCGGTGCGTAAAATGCTCGTGGGAGATCTTATTGTAAAAAAATCCTTCCTGGAATAGCCTCGTGTTTAATGCTTCAAGCCGCATCCTTCAAAACTATTTCGATCAAAGACTCGACATCTCTGTAGCCACCCCGTCCTCTCCCACTCACTATCTTGACAACCTCAATCACGGACCTGACATCCTTAACATCACCCTTCTAAAAATCGGATGACTAAATTTCCAACTGACCAAAGTTCCAGCCGAACTCTCTTCCGATCACTCTCCCATCATATTAGACACCACAGTGCATCTCACATCTCCCCCTCTCAAAACCCTCTCATATCACGAATTTGAAATTCGAAGGAATCCGTAACTTCACCCTATTTCCTCCATATCTATTCTCTCCTCAATCTATTGAATTCCAAATTACCAAACTCTACAACCATTTCCACCGAAATTTCAAACTGCACATCTATCTTCACCCCTCTCAATCCTAAGCAAGATATTTCCATAAACATTTTCTACGAGATTTTCTGGAAAAGATGCCTTCATTCCAAATGGCAAAAACCCGTGACCCAATTATTAAGACCCGATTAAACGCCCAAACTATTCTTGTCGACAACCTGCTCTTCCACCGCGAGAACGACTGATTCAACCTCCTAAGTTCACTTCAATTCTATCCAAACGGCCGTTCGACCTTCTACCAAATCAACAGAAGCCTCCTTCGTAAACCCCCTTCCTCTATTCCTTTAAATCCATCAATGGTTCCCTAATCTTCGATTCCATTGACAAAGCCGAATTATTCGCTGATACCATGCAAGATCAATTCAAATATCTAGACTACTCCCTCCCCTCTGATGTTCCTATTCATGATACTCTTTTCATCCACAACTCCTCTACTAATCATCAAAAAACCATCTTTTTCTCTTCCAGAAAAGTTCAAGAAACCATTAGGAAACTTCAAAAATCGCAGTGCCCCCGGCCCTGACCACATCTCCAGCATCGCTCTAAAACACTCTAATAAGCCCCTAATCCTTCATATCTGCCGCATCCTTAACGGTTCTAAAATTCTTTTCAGAATCATAGAAAATAGCCACAGTAGTCATGATCCCCAAACCCGGCAAAGATCCAAAATCACCGTCCTATCTTCCTTCTTAATACTCTTAGCAAGGTTTTCGAACGTCTCCTCTTCACCAGACTTAACACCTTCACCGCTCCACTGATACGCCCCGAACAAATTCAGCTTCAGACACTATCATAGTACTACCCTACTACTGGTCAATGTCCTGGATAACATCTCAGCAAAAAATCTTAGTAAGAAAACAGCAGCGATTCTTCTCGATGTCCAAAAGACATTCGACAAAGTCTGGCACCCTGATCTCATCTTCAAACTTATTTCCCTAGAAATTCCCATACAACTCATCAATATTCTCAAATCCTTCCTTCTAAATAGAAAATTTTCCATCAAGGTTGAGAACAAACTTTCCTCCAGTAGGAACATCAACGCGAGAGTCCCCTAAGGCTCTTGCCTCTCTCCTCAGTTGTTCACCATATACGTCAACGATCTTCCTCTCCACTCCAAAGCAAAGGTCACACTTTTCACCGACGATACACATCTCTATGCCTCCAGCATCTCAAATCCCGCCGCAGCATCCAACCCCCAAAAACAGATCAACCTAATCCAACCCTGGTTCAAACAGTGGAGGATTTATATTAATCCTTCCAAAACATCGACCATCTTCTTCACTTACAAAAGCATCCAATCCACCCCCAAACTCAAAGTTCACAATACCCCAATAAAATGGTTCCCTCTCAATTAGATACCTGGGTGTTATTATCGATAACAATGTCAACTTCACAGCCGATATCAATCACATTCTCAATAAAACCAAAGCTTTCAGTCACCTTCTTATCCCCATGATTAACAATAAAAGCTTTCTTTCTATCCATAATAAACTTTACATCTTTAGATGATGCCTGTCCTGCTTGGGCTTCTAACATCTCAAACACCAACTGGTCCTCCATTGAAGCAATCCAAAACAATACCCTCCGCAAAATTACTAATCTTCCCCTGTACGTCAGCAACCACTCCATCAGGATATCTACACCAACAACCCGTCTATTTCCGAATATATCAACTCCTTCTCCTTCAAATTCAAAAGCTAAATATTCTCATCCCCCTTCCCACACATTTCCAGCATATCAACCCGTCCCAGGCTCCTGAACGGTCGAAATAGCAACTATCCATTAAACTTCTAAATAAAATCCTCTACACCTCAACCTCACAATTCATGTTACATTCAACCCTCTGGTAGAAGCAAAAGCTTGAGACAGAGTATCCTCCCCCACAAAGCACAGCAAAGCAAGTAATCGCTGTCAAAATGTATACAAAATATGAAAGATGAGAATATTTACTATGCCAAGGCATAGTAAATAGTAGAGTATTTTTTAGTTAACATTTGTTTTTATGAATTTTTTTTAATTTTAAAATTTCACGATTTTCAATCACGGATCTTAGGTTTTCAAATAAACATATTGAAGAAAAACTCCACGCACGAACACAGTAATTATTCTGATCTTTCATATTTCGTATATATTTTAATTCGGCGATTATAAAGAAAGAAGTTATAGTTGTAGAGAGTAAACGTGATTTATAAACTTTATAACTTTTAAAATATAATTAAATATTTTTAAATTGTCGGATTTTTATTTTTATATAACTTTCTAAAAATTGTCTTAAAAATCGGGCGTATAGCATTCTAAGATGTAAGATATATTGAATTTCAAAATTAATTGAAATAAACACCTGGAGATGAATAGACGGCAACCAAACGTACGAAAATGCGAGTAATAGTGAATTTCAATAATCCAATTTAAATTTGCGTCTAGAGTCGAATAAATGGTAACTAAACGTAGGTACCTATGTGTATACGGAGACAGTGCGTTATCAAAATGTTGCGTATTATACGGTAATATAAAAGTAGTACTATTTAATCTATTTTGTGGTACTACTAGTACTTACTGGTTTGTTTTACGCGGTATTAGATGGGTTTTCGTCGGATTTTTACGTGCGATATATCGGTATTCACGTGGTGAGTTGCGTCCAAGTACGAAAAAAACGAAGTAGGTACACTCTTTAGGAAAAATGTATTATAATTGCGGACAGTCGAAAAACACGTTATCACTTATATTTATTGAGATATTTTGAAATATCCTGATTTGGTGGTTGTGGTTAAATCCCCCCCCAAAAAAAAAAAAAAAAAAAATTTAGTAAAGGGGAGCTTGGTAGGATTTAAAATTTTTTTAGTCAAAGAACACCTCTTGGTAATTTTCTCGCTTGTTACCTAATATTTCCTTTTATTATTGTTTATCGTCCTGTCTAGTGTTCACACTATACACCAGGGAATGAATGCATTCATATTGTTGTGTAGGTACTTTTCAAATTTTGATATTATATTAAAAGCCATATATCACGATAATGATTGCTGGTACATAGAAAATACGCTAAAATCTTACAGAATTATTTTTTCCAAAATTTTTATATGAAACGAGATATTTATGAATAGGCCATTTTCGTAATCTATGAAGTAAAAATGATATCGATGAGGACATTTTGCATGCTATTTATAATAGTATTCCTTTGGCGACTACAGAATAATATTGTTCGAATTGCTGGCGGCGTATAATAGCGTGTCGTTCGCGAATAATGCCATTTTTGTTGATTGGCGCAGATTCATGTCATTATTATATATATATATATATATATAGCGATTAACTGAGGCGAAAAACAAGAGCATTGAAGGATACCAGCGGTGTTTTTCTAATGGTGTATTTACTGTTTCCTGATTTAATAAAGAATAGTTTTTGGTAGAAAAAGGATTTGATTATATTTACCAAGTGGGCGTTTTAAGTGTGAGTTTAAAGATAAGGTCGGCATGTCTCAGGCCTTATCAAAAAAATCTAAAATCATTGATTATTATAAATTACCAATGCTAATATCTATATCTAATAACGCCACAACTGTTTTTCGTCTTCTATTTTTTATTTATTATGTCGTTTATTACGTTGACAAGCTGTAGTGGTTCTATGTGTTATGGACGAAATCCGTATTACTCAGGACGGATTTTGGGATAGGTGTGAATGTTAAGACGATTCAGTATAATTTGTTCTAATACTTTTGGACATTGTGTTAGGATAGAATTGGATGGTCTTTGTCTCTTTGATTGGTAAGTTTGGGGAATCTATGACAGTTGATCGTAACCAATTTAGCGCAGAGAAATTTGAGCGCTAAGAAATTAAAAAAAATTAAAAATAAATGTTTTATGTAATTAAAATTATTTTTAAAAAGTTTTAATAAGTATTTTTTTTTTTAAACAACCATAAAATACATGACGTATTATACATTTAAATTAATAAATATAAATATGTAAAAAATATAATAAATAAATGTGTGTAATTTATTTAAAAACGTTATAAGTATTTATTTTTATTTTCAAACGACGACAAGGAATGAGTAGGTACATAAGAGGTAGTATAGGAGTAGCTTCGCGGTAGTTGACAAAATGAGGGAGAATAAATTAAGATGGCTGGAGAGAAGAGACTGAGGCAATAAGATTTGTAAAGTAAATGTATATTGATGGAAAGAGGGGAAGAGGAAGACCGAAAAAGAGCCGGGGGATGTGATATGAAGAAGATAGGGGGTGAATGAAGAATTTTCGGGAGTTAGAGTTAAGTGGAAGTGTAGGACTGGGGTGGGTGGTCGATTCCATATATTTGGGAGAGAAAGCGAAGGAGAAGAAGATATAAATGTAGTTTTTCTATATACTCGTATCTATAAGATGCCGGTGTCTCACTGGCAATCGCCATCCTAGAGTATAGGGCTAGTCAGATACCGTAGTTATAGCCTATAGGCAGTGCCGGATCACTTGCCCCGGGCGCCATTATGATGGGGTGCAAAATGTAAAAATATTTAAAAACTTTTCATCCCGTTTTTGATTCCAATTGATCACTTAATTTTTAATAGGAATTGACGAATAACGTTTTTTTTTTTCTTCTTGCTTATGAAAATTTAAAAGGAGGCGCTACAATTATTTTTTGCCCCGGGCGACAAATTCTCTAGATCCGGCACTGCCTATAGGTACCTATCTATTTATTAATTCACATAACCATATTATATTATAGAGTAAAAATATATTTCGTTAGATTTTGTTTTAAGAGCTCCATAATATATGCTCGTACCTATTGTTTAATATTTCGTGAGTCGCGAATGTAGATACTTGAATATTATCGTTACTCTACCATGTACCTATTATATACCTACGTTACAAAACGAAATAAGATTATATGGTTAATTAAAACGTAATAATATATAAAGTTTGTTTTCAAAAGGAACGAATTACTAATTAGTATATGTGTACTAAATAGTATTATGTAGACATATGAATACCTAGTATATTATATAACACCATAAGTACATAGAATTAAAAATTAAGGTTATGGGAGTATTAATTGTTGTTCTAAGTTTTGTGTATAATTTATTTTAGGTACAGGTACTACCCAACGCTGGGCAAGTTAATGATTTTTTTTTTAACTCAATTAAGTTAAGTTAATAGAAAAAAATAGTAAAGGTTTAAAGTTAATAGTTATTTTTTTCTTAACGATTAAGTCAAGTTTAAAAAATAACTTATTAACTTAAGTTAAGTTGATTTTTTTTTTTTTTTGTACGAATCAATATGGATTTGTGATATACAGGTAAAATTAAGTACCTGTGTATCTATAATTTGTTGGGAAATATTATTGAAAATACTACAACGAGTTTATAAAAATTATTATTAAAATCAACAACAAATATGTTTATAAAAATGTTTAATTAGTAGGTATAGGTACCTAATCTTTTTTCGAAATTCCAACAAATGGAAATTCGCATTGTAAATTAGTACCTAACTAAATATTGTTTATTGGCGGGGAATCTGAAATAATCTTTAATTTATATTACAGAGAGAATATTATATAGGTGTTCTTGTTTTATTTATTTTTTTTGGGAAATAAACAATTCTTATAACGCAATAATATTATTAGAAACGACAAAAACAACTTTATTTTTATTCAACCATTTTGTTGAATATAAAAACAAAATATATCAATTATTTCAAAATTAAGTGAACTGAGTTTTAATCAAAAGTAAAACCATAGACCGAAAATAAGTCGAGTTAACAAAAAATGGAATATAAAAAGTTAAAATTTAACTCGATTAACTTAACTTGTAACTTATTAACTCGTAATTCCTATGAAATATTTGTGGTAGAGTAATAAGAAAAACAAGGGCTTTTCACAAATTTGTCGATTGAACTGTCCAAATAATTGCCAACCCAAAATTTTTTTCTTAGTGAGATGGTACTCCCTCCCCGCCCCCTCTTGCTGACCTTATAATCACCCGATTAATTTTTTTATTACTTTAAAAAAATATCGTTAAAAAAACCATCTTTAACATAAATATCTCCTTTTTTATTAAATATTAAAATCGTTACATATAAAAATAATAAATTAAAATTGCACTTTTCTTGCCTTAATTGCAGTGAAATCGTCTATGATATCA
>JAIPRL010001390.1:0-84809 GCA_025469235.1 Pemphigus obesinymphae | reverse complement strand
AAGTTATAACCACAGAGTATGTACATTATACATAATAATAGGTATATACATATATACGTCCGTGATAAATTTTTACAAATTAGGTCAATAATAACATGGATTAAAAGTTAAATTTATATAAATATTTTAAAAATATTACGGTGCTGGTTCAGGGGACGCCTTTTTATTATGTAGAAGAATAAGGATAAAAAGTCGAGCGATAACCGGAATAATTGAATGTTGAACCAGACGCACTGCAGTAACGTGTATGGGCTAAACACGGCAATTTAGGATTTTAGGTATGATATTCGATCAACTGTTTTAGTAGATGTACTATAAATTATATTCCATGATGACTAGACGGGGAAAAAATGTGTTTTAAAACTTAAAATGGATACCCATTAGTATTATACATTAAAATGTAGACATTTTTGAATAGTTAAATTCAGTATAAATACCTAGTAAATAGTAATATTATTCACCAGTCCAAATATTAATTGGATGATTACTTCTAAGCATCATATATTATATTATATAATATATTAAGACGACTCATTACCATCACTCATTTGTCATCATCTCTGTCTAACTAATGGGCAATATAACAAAATAATTACCCTACGCAAAACAACGAATAAATGTAGCGTGCACGTTAAAATTAAAACTAAAACACCTATTACTAATATTGAAAAAAGAAGATATTTTCTAAAAGACGACATATCCTTTCAGAATTGTTAGTAGGGGTTTTAACTCTAATTTTAACGTAGACGCCACGTTTATTCTTCCTAAGTAGCAAATATTAGCGGTTGAAAGTTGATTAGTTATACTAATGACTATACCTAAAATGTAAAATGATCACACTGTTTACAGCTGCAGGCGGCAATACTTGAGTATAGAGAAATATAAAAAAAAGAAACAACAAATCACAATTATTTGAGTATTTTCAACTACGAATTTGATATGTCATACTTAATGAAAGTCAAATTTACTTTTAGGTCTTTAAAAGATATCAGTTTCAAAAATTAATAAAAATTAGCAAAAAAAAAAAAAGTTAAACCTATGTTATAATTAATATTATATAAAAACCTCTCGTTGGGAGGGAATTTCCCCCATTTCCCCCTAGATCCACCTCTGTGCTTAGAAGTAGTCATATAATTAATTATTGGACCGGTGAGTAACTAAATTATTCAAAAATGTCTACATTTTAATGCATATTAATGGCCATTCACTTTAAGGGACCTCCACAACACACGATTCTAAAGAGTATTATTTAGGCAATGTATTGTACTTTCTTTGTACGATTTTGTGTTTGCGTGAGGCGTACGTGATCATTAGTGTTAGTAACCCGTATCGTAAGTATACGAGGATCCATTACACTCACCCGCGTGTACATATCAGTTATTTATATTATAACCATGAAAAAATGTATATTTTTTCACTCAAATAAACGATTATAATTTATTCCATTCCATCAGGACGTTATTATATAATTTGTACATTAAATTTTCCAAAACATTTACATTTACGAAGTACTTTTAAAAATTGTTTTGATTTAATTAGATAGGTATTTTTGTTAAAAATTTGTTAAAAAAAAAAAAAAAAACTTTAAATGGTTATATGACTCAATCATTCCCTCGAATAAGTAATTAAAAATCTATATATACGTTTTCAAAATCCTTATCGGAGTATGCATCGTGCCGAACTGCTGGAATTAGAATGAGTAGTTTTTGACCAAAAAAATGGTGATGGAGCCTCTTAAGCCTCTTAAGTTCCTAACACACATTTAACCCGAGTTAAATTTTTTTCCCCATCTAGCCATCATGGAATATAATTTAGTACCTACATCTACTAAAACAGTTACCCGAATATCATACCTACTCAAAATTTTAAATTCAGTAAACTAGATTTAATTCCAGTGTTAAGCTTTAGTATAAACACGCCACTATGGAGCAGAGCACGTTTAGCCGTTTGGGTAAATATTCCCAAAATATAATACGTTTGGGTTACAAACATACATATTGTTATAAGTACATTCACAATATATACCTGAGAATTTACAGAACGATTGGTACTCGTACACATAACAAGTTTGGGTTATTTACATTTTAATTTATATTTTATGGGCATAACGATAACAGTGACCCAGCTTTTGGTTTATAGGTGCAACTAAATCAAGTACCTATACCTAAAATGTCCCTTATTCAATGTGGTGTTTCACAGCAAATCGGGGGATATTTCTATATCCCCCAGTTATCCTATACTTAAAAGAAAAAATTTTAAAAATATATATTATCGATTTATGATGTATCCAAAGTCTAAAACGTATTATTTCCCTCGAGATGTTCATTTTTACCCAATTGTGCGGAGGAAAAAAATATGAACATAAACGTTAGTGTCCAAACGTTTCGTAAATTTTCTGGTAGAAATATTATGTGCCCAAACGTGTTACGGCCGTCGCACCAACGTATCGATCCAACTATGTCCAACTAGTGTAATACGGGCTTAAAATACCAATTATAGTGAACATTATATTAAAAAATCTTTTTACCCCAAAAAACTTACTCGAATTGTTTTATACCAGAAAATAAAAATATACCTACATCAATGTAAAACCAAGAGATTCCTCTTTCTTCACTCAAAATCTATAGGTAATTAACAAATAATATGTTATTTGTATTTCTTATAGGTAGGTACCTAATTTAAAAATGATTTATTTATATTTTTGCTATACATGATACAAATATGTATACATTTACTACGTGTGTTTAAAATCTTAAGATCTATAATATTGTGTTTTTCTATGATGTACTTATACTCGTATAAATAAAAATAATACAAAACTAAAAGACATTTTTACGTATTGTACAGCTGTTGTGCATAATATACAGGAATTTAAAAGAGCGGGGATAGGTTTGTAAATAAATATTCCAAGTTATGTGTCTATGGTGTAAAAAGTTCCTGCAATTATTCCATTTTATCAAATTGGATACTATTTTTGACCTTCGCCCCCCCCCTAAAAATAACTCTTTTCTTACTTTGTAATGAAATGTACAACAATGATTTTTCGTTCGATTCATTTTTCACATAGGATTTTAAAAATTGTTTTCATTTGACCTACACTAATGTCTATACGGTCTGCCGGAGTCTAGATGAGGTGAAATGTCCGTTAAAAAAAAATAATAATAATAAAATTATCTGAATGCTGTAGGTAGGTACCTATATTATAATTATTGATATTGGTTAGTGGACTACACTAACTGTATATTATAATAATAGTCGAGTTTGGTCTACGGCAAACGTAATATACAGTCCGACTATTCTCAAGGTCTACAGCGATACTAATTACCAAGTTTAATGTACCTATGAAAACGGTGGACAACCGAAAATTATATATCTACATGACTATAAAATATACATGTATACCTAACCGTCTAAATGTTTACCAAAAAATAAAAAAAACACATTAGTTTGAATAATTTTGTAGACAGCAGAACCGGCCTGTTCAAATATAAGTATACATTGGTGATTGGACCAAATAATCGTGTAGAGGTATGTATATATCTATATTATAAAATAGATACTGCAGTATCCTGAAACCTGGTGTAACTGGTAAATAGGTATATTTATTATACTATTTAGGTACCTATATTTTAATGAGTCATGAGAATGTTCAGAGACTTAAAAAAAATATTATATGGTTTTTTTTTTTTTTTTTTTTTTTTAATCAACAATATATGCAATTAAAATTCGATATCAAAGTTTTGTCATTGTATAATAAATAATTAACGTTATTTTTAATGCACATTATAATATACGATGTAATGGTATAATATTATGCGATTAGGTTGTAAATATTATGCATTATATTATATAGAAAATTAATTTCCTTTCCCTCTTCCCCACCATCACCATCGCCGTATGTTATAGGTACTCACTGAAGTAGGTACAGTAAATAATAATTGCCGTCGAACGAAATGCGAAACGCGTACCTATATAAAAACCTCTGCATACACTATATACCTACCTATTATTATTATATTATACGACGATTTTTTATTTTTTTTTATTATTATTATTATCGCGATAGTATTATTATTATTATTATTATTTATTATTATTATTTTTTTTTTTTTTTGTACCATTTCACTATGCACAGTAAAACAAACACATTTAGAGGCGTAAAAAAACAATATGTTTATAAGTTATAATATATACGTAATATCTAACGTTTTGCTGCAGTCGTACCTATATATATATATCTACACGTAAGTATATAATATACGCACAATAAACCTTCTTGAACCGTCTGCATTTATTTATTTATGTAAGTACCTATATGGAGAGGCGTACGTGCGAAAATACTGCAACTGAGTTTTTCAGTTTTATATGACCGGTGTGCGGTAGGGGGAGAAGGGGGGGGTTCACCCTCCAAGTGGAAGCGTCGAAATTATTATTCCGGTCGATCGATTTAATTGAAAGTTCATATTGTATAATATATGACTACTTATATTATATACTGTGTTGATTTGTTATCCGACGCTATGTGTATCTGCACGTATAGTGTATAATATTATACATTATATTTTGTATAATTTTATAATCCGAATATGTCATTATACGTGCCATTGAGTATATATTTTAATCTATATACCTACTAGATAATATTATCATTGATTATGATTAGAAAAAAATGTAATACACTATAGTAGACACGTCCTGTAATGATATAAAACCCTAACCTACTTGCAAACACGCGTCTTACGATTCCTATATAGATATCACCAACATCCTATTTATACCTAACTGTCTAATATTATTATTACTATTATTATTATTATATAATATGAGAATATTGAAATTAGGACGTGACCTTCGTCATTTCCGACATGATAATGTAGTACCTATGTAAAACGGTGAAAACAATATTAATAAATGAAAATGTAGATGTATGTACCTATGGTACGTTGGTAGGTGGTGATATATTTTTTTAACACAATGCATTGTTCTATAGAGACGTACTTATTTAGTCTGATCCTTCTATATGAAAATAGAAGTTTTATGAATATAAAATACAATATTCGTCGTAATACGGTTAATCGAACGATATCTTAGTAGGATAGTTATATAGATCAATGGGTGTATATATAATATATAGTAACCATAATTAATATAAAACAAACAAAAAAGTACAAAAATTACTAAAATAACAAATTATTTGGTAAAATAAAATCAAAAAAAATCACTTTGTGAATGTTTAAATTTAGTTTTTAAACAATATATTAGCTTATCTAACAGTTAACCTCTACTACAAATGTAATTATAATACAATTTATTGTAATATTATGTTTTAAATTAAATTTAAAATTCAATATGAAAAGGTAAATTAATTAATAAAAATAGGTGTGTAATTTAAGTGTTTTACCTTAACTGAGTCCATAAAATATTGGATGATATAGGTGATTTTAATAATAGAAAAATCAATGATTATAATTATTGAATAGCCTAGAATGATAAAAATAAAAAATAAAAATAGGTAGGTAAATTATTAGATGTATTTAGCACAATAATAAGTTATTGTTATTATTATTTTGGAAAATTATTCATAGATCAAAACACAAGTAAGTACTGTCTTATGAAAATAAATAGGTCAAAAATGTAAATTTTTTGCAAAAATAACGTTTTCCTAAATATTGACCCTAATTAAATTAAAAAATAATTATATATTATTTCCTACACCAGTATAAAAATAAATATGCAAATTTCTATACATATAATATTATGTATAGGACATAGGTACAATATGCTGTTGTAGGAGTTAACTTTTACCAAACATCAGACCTGCAGATTATAAATGGCGTACAATTCGGGGTGACTGTTATATTATAGTCTGCTAATTGTATAGATTAAGTGTGTAATAATGTATACATGTACTCGTATATTGTAATTTATAACTTACGATAAGGCTGTTTATATGTATTTTAATAATAAAATAAATGCATAAAAACAAAACTACATTGCGATAACAGAATAACAATAGGTTTTATTAAAAAAACATACATCTCAATACAGTTTAGTGTTTGAGCTTCCATATAATAATAATAATAATAAGTCACATAAAATGCATTTATTATTTTGCGATTTTAATATAGAATGTAGAAAATATCTTTCCTTTCTTCTTTTCTGAAGGTTGACAAAAATAATTCCTGCCAGTATTGAGGATGGAAGAATTTCACTCATCGGGTAGAATACCGGATGATGGATGTATTCGATTTGAAAGCAATGATGAACTTTCTTTACAAAATTTCTTTCGATAAAATAATTCTCAACGGAGTTCGATATATAATATACAGGGATCAAGTTCATGCACTAATAAACGAATATGAATGCAATTATGCTCCAAAAAATACTCAAATATGCACTTAAATATACAGTAAAAACTTTTAATTATAAAAACTCCTGAATATGGAAAAAATATATACCTATATAAATATTTTTTAACACTTATAAACAAATTTTAATCTCATCCTATAATTATTTTTATTTATTTTTTAATTATAGACTACACATTTAAAATGTTATCATTTTTATCATTTTAATAATTTCACCGTCTACTTATTATATTGGTTATACCTATTATAAAATATGGACTGTATTCTTAAAATAATTTTTTTTTTTTTTGATAGTATTCACATAAAAACGTACAATAAAATGTACGATTATACCAAAATATGTCGAAAATCTCGAAAGATGCAATTATAGGTCAAATAAAATTGAATTTACCTAATGAATCCTGTCCTGTTGAAACGAATTTCTATATTATGTTATCTAGAATTTAATACGACTTAGTAAGTCATTGATATGAAAATGCATGAACTTACGAGTCCTGATAATATATACAGTTATTACTGTTAAAAAAAATTTTGAAAAATTAATGACGTAGGTAATAATAATAGTAAAAATATACATGTACTAAAAAATTTCAAATTTTTAGATCCATTATTTTTGGAATCATGTGGAAATCTTATATCCAAATAGTAAATAGTATCAAACAACTTTAAATGATTACAAAAAAAAGGGTGACAAATAATTTTTGATATTTTTAAATATAGGTAGTTAAAATGACATACGTTGTTTAACCTTGCAGTATTTATCGAAAAAGTCGAAAATTAACACCTTCAAAGTACCATTCTAATCAATTTTACTATTGAGAAATGCGTATACATTTAAAGTTTAAAAGTGTCCCAAGTTACCCAAGTTACATAGTACATTTTTTTTTAAATAATTACTACTCGCATAAAAAAAATTGTTGTTCAGATCGGGTACTAAGTGATGGAATTATTAGCTCATCGTCCGGCATCAATCTTATTCTTATTTGAGGACAGGAATATAAAGAGAATACTTATATAGTGTAAGGTACTCATTATTATTATAGTGTAATATTTGAAAATAAATAAACAAATCATTGCGTTCGAAATACGATTTAGAACCAATATGTCTTATAATTTCATTGACATATATTATTATACTTTTGAAAAATATATTTGAATACTCTTATATAAGTAGGTATAGGTACATAATAGGTACCTATTTAATGCACATTTACATAAAATATATATATACACATTTACACTTTATATTGGTTACTATATTACGTCTTCAACATAATTTATTAATATATTATATTACTAGATAGTTATTATTATAATATTATCTGGCATCATTATATTCTGGAAAAGTTCAAAATTTTGTGGAAATTTTGAAAACAGATTTTTTTCTGTATTTAAGAGGACGCTACGCACACGTTTTTATATATATATATATATATATCAAATCTTTGACATTTTATAGTTCTTAGAAAACTACAAATAACTAAATATTCGACAGTTAATAAAAATAAATAGGTCATCCAATAAAAAAAATCCGACATACAAACACGGATAGGATTGCACCACAGTTTCCATAAATTATTTTTCCAAATAGTTAAATTTTACTGAAAACCAGTTTTTCCAATGTCCTTTTTTTCCATTTAAAAAAAATTAAATGTTGGTTATACGGGATTTCAGAGAATGATGTAAATAAATTCAGTTGTTTCATATTTTGTATTTAAATGGTGTTTCACAATAAATCGAGGGATATAGGTATTCGAATTAAACTGCCAAAGGAAGCAAAGCGAGTGACTCGGCCCGGTATATACCTAGATGCGACCGAAAAAGTACATTTAAACCGTATTTCATTTAACCTGTTGGCTGTTACTTACTGGACGTGGTGTTTCATAGCAAATCGAAGGATATTTTCGAATTAAACTGCCAGATTTATAGATACAACCAAAATAATTACATACACTAATACTGTATTTATTTTTAAATAATTATCTATATTGTGGCTATCGAGAAAAATATATTTGGAACAAAAAATGGTTTAAAAAATCTTTAACTGAAAAACATAATTGTAATAGTTGCTTGATAATATAGTATACTCCATTTTTTCCAAGTTATATTTTATCATGTTAAAATTATACATGGAAATATTATATAGTATTATAAAACTCGTAGTAACCCAATACAGATATTATTATCTTTATGTTAACGAAATTTGATATATATAATAAAATAATGAATAGGCTATACCTATATTAACAAAAAAAAAAGGGTCGCAGTCCGGAATGAGAAATATAGATAAGCTGTTTTCATATAGCGTATTCACTAATGAGTCTTATCACAAATATATACCCCGTGTAACCCCAACATTTCAAAATGTTCAATCCCGTGAGATAAACTCTTATGACCTATACATTATTTTATTATCTGTGAAGTTTGATTTATGTATGACTACTGTAACCGGCCAAATGAGAGCTATTCGCCTAAGACATGTTTTTTTAAAATAGATATCGTGATTACACAACAATAAAACTAATACTGACATAAGACTATTTTTAAATTACTTTTAAAGAAGGGTGACATTGATTTTGAAAATTAACTCGGGCCTGATATAATTTATAAAATCGCTCTCCAAAAAAATATTTTAAAATAAGTATATATATATATATATATATTTCTAGTAAATTTATCTTCAGTTTGAGTTCAGTCTACATTAGTATTGATTTTGGAAAAATAAAATTGTACCCTTATTGAAAAAATTCTACTTTATATATTATACAGACACTCAAATTTTATACAATTTAAACAGTTCAATAAATGTGATTTTGTATACCTACACTCGTGATTCAAATTTATTTATTTATTTTTATTTATTTGGCTCTTCAAAGAAGATAAAACTGAACAAGTTTATGTGGGGTCCATGAATTCCAAATGATAATAAAATAATTATATACAAATAAAAATATATATACATTAAAGTACCTATAAAGTATACCCAATATTAAAATTTAAATATTAATTCATATAGGTAGTTACAATGCTTGTAGATATAGGTACCTACTGGAAATACCTGATTTTTTTAAAAATCTATTTTACATTTCTCATTACGTACCTAATAATAATTATACGAGTGTAATAAATTACTCGGCTAACAATAATAATTCAATAAAGAATTTATAACTTATAACTTTAAAGAATAAAAAGGTGGCAAGTAGGGGGTGGATACTTTTCTTTCATTGGGTAGGATACTAGTAGTGGATATATTAAATTGTAAAGCAATGATTTATGAAAAACGATTTTGAGCGGTTTAATTGTCAAAAAATATATATAACAATGTTACCTATGACTTCACTATGTATAATACTTTTGTATTTAGTATAATCATAGTAATCAAAGAAATTTTATATTATTTTTCATTTATAAAAAAATGTCCATTATAAAAGATAGTTTACCTTTACGTTTAAAAAAACTACAGAGAAAATTAAAAAATTTACTTAGAAAAAAATTCAAGAGGAGAGATATTTCCCTGATCCCCACCCTGCTAAATATGCCAATGAATATGTAACTATTGAATCTAGTAGGTATTTTGATTAAAAAGTTGTTAATATAGAAATAAAAATAAGAATAAAAATCATTGTAAAACCACTACCTAATTACGTCACGTCTATAATTAGTTTTATAATTATGTTTATTTTTACATATTTTTTTTTTCTGGAAATAATATATCGAGTAGGAGTTTTGAAATCAGTAGATTTTTTAATAGCACTACTAATTGTGACGTTTAGATTAAATTTAGAATTGAAATATACCTATTACCAAATTTAAAGAACGGAATATTTTCGAGGACACCTCAGTCTTTTTCTAAAGTATTGTCTCGTTAAAAAGGTTAAACTAATTAAAAATGTTTTTGTCATGTATATTTTAATTTTAAAATTAATCTAAATGTTACCTTTTATAACGGGAAATTTTTATAAATGGAAAAATAACAAATAAAGTAAATATATTATATTATGTTAGGTATGTATGTAGGTAAGTACATACTTACCTATAACACTAAAATAATATATACAGTGACGTCATAACATTTTAAAATTTGTATTTTTACAGTTATAGTTGCTTTTACTACACTGACCTCCGCTTAAAATTGTTTTATTGAACGCAATGATTTATCTTTGCTTTCAAATTTAATATAGGATACCTATCCATTATCGGTACCTATGCTATTCGACGAATGAAATATTTCCACTCCCTACTGACTTAGTGGTATCATTTCAGGTTTTACTAGATAAGGGCAAACTTTTGACCGACCCTTTACGAATAATAAACATTTACTTCCTTCCGTGGTTTTAAGCTATTTACCTTTCTTCTGTGATAATACTTCTTTGAAAACGTAAATAAAGAAGAAGACAAAAACAAAGTCATTAAATTTTTTCTTTATTTTGTCAAAAGTATACTAAATTTCACAATGATATTCCCAACAATCGGCCCTTTAAAAATTATACAGAGGCAAATGCTTCCTTTTTTATCATTAAGTATTTGAGGTCTATAAAATTGATTTTGAATAAAGATTAGTCCTTTATTTCTCAGTTATCTATGTTCGTCCTCCCACTTAAATGAGCTTCAGATCCGCCCCTCAATGGCATATTTAGGATTTTCTTGAGGGGGGATATGGAAAACTTTTTGAAGGCCTCGAAATTTTTTCACAATTAAATGGTTTTATATGTATTTAGCTCAATACAAATTAAGGAGTATCCAATTTCTAACATTATGCATTATATAGATGTTATATAATATGTTTATATATATATATATTATATATATTAAAATAATATATTATATATATATATATATTAAAATAATATATTATATATATATATATATATATTATTGCAAATAAAAAGCAACAAAATTTGCATTTGAATAATTCGTATTATTACGTGGCAATAAAAGCTCAAAGTTGAGTATATTACATTTATATGTATAACATTTAATATTATATTTAAACAGTGTGAGTTATACTTAAAAGAAAATTTGGACGCAATTTTATATTTTTGTCTGCAGTTTCAATTTAAATTTTTGACATTAATTTAGCAAGTTTAAAAAAAAAATGAGAAATCACATTTATGTCAAACACGGACATTCCTTTATTAAAATGATTATAGGGAAAATAGTATAACATTTTATATAATTTCGTAACTGGAAATTCATCTGATGTTAAGACTTAACACGGTCAAGGTAAAAGCAATTCACTCGTCAGATAGTAGTATATTTGGTACAGGTTATAAGTGGTTCGTGGATGTATAGAATTTAAGAGAAGTTATAAATCATTTCTTTTAATAAAACGATTTTGAGCAGAGCAATAATAATAGTTTAAACACATACCACTCTGTAAAAATGTTTAGTAAAAGTTTCTAGAACAATTATTTTCGTAATTACAAAGAAATAACCTGCAGTTTTTTCGTTATTTTGCAGTACCTCCTATACTTTTTCCTTACACGTTTATCTAAAAAGTAAAATATAATCCAGACTGATATACCTTCCTGGTTACACACTGGAAAATTCAAAATACACAATACCTGCATGTCAAGTCTTCTGGTCGAAAAATTTTTCGCAAAAAAAACCAAGATCCCTCACTTTGCTTAAAATGTAAAATTATAATTAAGTGACAAATGAATTACGTAATAGTTCATGAAAAGCAAGGCAATGATAATTATATTATTATTCCATTTATAATAATAAGTATTTATCTTATTTTTAGTTTAAAGTTTTTGTGCCTTTATCAATGAAAAAATCCGATTAAAAAAAATATTACAAATTTAAAACGCCAGAAGTTTTGCAATAAAATTAAATTTTTTCTATACTTTTTTTTATGATGTAACCATGGACATATTCCATATAACAAAGTGTTTCCTATGCTAATATATATCGGATATTTTGGTTTGGTTATTTATTAAATTTTTTTCTTCCATAAAAATGATCATAACTTTTTTCCCATTTTGCCGACTACAATCTCAATAATTTATAGCTTGCCGACTTCAAATTCCAAAATACTTCATAAACGTGAATAAGCAAAAAAAAAAAAAAAAAGCATCGACTTTTTCTATTGTTTGCCGACTGAACTTAATTTTTCCGACCGCTTTCCGAGGTGGGGGACACCCTCCCCCTTTGGGACGGCCCTTCTAAGGGGGATATATCCCCCATCCCCCCTGTAAATACGCCACTACCGCCCCTGATATATATTGTATTATATAGGTGTCCACATAGGTACATCTAAAAAGTATCCAGAATACTTTTGTAGTTTCCGAGTTTTACACAATTACATTCGTTATAATATAGGTACCTAATATGAATCGTCGCCCAATTATAAGTTTTTGCGGTAGGTATTCGAATATCTACTATTGACATGGTATTAAACGATTTTAACGATTGTGTACACGTACGCGTACATCGTGCAATACATTACAGTATGTACAACATGGCTGGTATTATAGAGGAACCGAAATATATGGTGGCGGGCGGCGGAGAGGGTAGTGGAGAAATGGACGTTGAAAATTTTTCGTGCGTTGATTAATATTTGTACGGTCAGCGCAGTGGCGGCGACGGCGACGACCGCGAGGTCACCGTGGCGGCTGCGGCGGCGGTGGCGATGGCGTCGGCCGTGCGGTCGGCGGAGCGAACGGCGGGAGGGAAGGTTCTGTCGCCGAGACGGCGACGAAGTGCGGCGAGCCGGGGGAAAGTAGGTGTACGGAATAATATAATGTATAAAAACCCAGGCCAAAAGGATTATAATGGTACGGGGTCGGGACGAGGAAAAAATATATACCGCGTCCGTTTGAAACAATGGCCGCGCCGATCGCTCCGGTCGGCGCAACAGTCTCGCCGCGCCGTGTGGAGGATCGCGCCGGCGAAATATTACGATTATTATTATTATTATTATTATTATTGTTATTGTCGCCGACGAGCAGCTGCAGCTCGGGTTGGGGAGGTAGGGGGGGGGGAATGCGGAATCGGTCTGTACGAGCGCTGCGCGCGGAATTCCACCGCACGCCGCGACCACGGTCCACCGGGACGGCAACCATCTACCTCCACCGCCTGCCGGCGACGTCGCGGGTATATTATAATATTATTGTGTGCGACCGCGTTCCCCCCCTGCCCGCGGTCAGCCCTTTCCGCCGACGGGCGACGGTGCCTCACGACGACACCGCGCGCTCCCCGTGGCCGATCGCGGTCGCCGTGATAACTGCGGGTTGCTGTCGTATATTATTGTTGTTATGCACGTCGTTTTTCACAATAATAGTATTCTCGGATAAATGAGAAACGATATTATGTTATCGTTGTTGTTGTTGTTATTATTGTCGTACGGAGACGAGAAAACGGAAAAAAATCACCAGACGATGGAATAACAAATAATAAAAAATAAATCGAACGTCATTGTATCGTACGTGGGTGCCTAGACACATTGTAGGAATACCTAGGTGTTTCGTTTCTTTTCCGTATTCATAGTCGCGGAAGAGTGTGTTCGTCGTCGCGCGCGTTCTCTTCCTATTTTAACGCAGACATGGTACGGCGTACTGGCGCACGAGTCGCTTCAACGGTGTTCGCGCTGTCCCGTACGCACCGTCGCGTCGTCCCGCGCCCGACGGCCGACCGTCTCCGACGGAATGCGTGAGCGCACCGCCGCCGCCGACGACGACGACGACGACGACGTATGACCAACATCGCGCCGCCACCGCCGACGACGACGTGTGTAGACCGTTTGCTGGTATCCGTTCGGTCGTGTACGACCAGCCGCCGCCGCCGCTTTGAGGAGGCGGTCAGAACGCGCCAAAACGACGTCCGGTGAACACGTCCGTCTCCGTGACTCCCCGTCCGTTGGGTGTCTCCTCTATTTTTCCGCTTTCACTACCTCCACAAAACGAGTTTATTTGCGAAAAAAAAAAATAAAACCGTTTTTGTTTTTTGTTTTTATTTTTATTTTTTTTTTTATTACCAATTACCCAAGTATTTTCGTATTTTTGCAATAAATATTAATTTTTTTTCGCTCGAATTCGACACCGTCCCGCAATCCTCGGGCCGAACAGGATTCCAACACTAATCGCACTTTTGCTATACGGTCAGTAATCGTTTTACATTTTTACATTTTTATTTTCTATATGCGCACTCGTCAACGGGGGCGAACACTTTTGGATGGTAGGTATGCTTGTTTTACTCCGCCGGTTAGACTGTAAAAATATATTGTGTACCTACCTACCTAAATAAAAATATGTTTTGCTTATAGTACATCTTATGTAGAGAATACTCAATGAATAGCATGTAATTTGTATTATAAGCATTTGGATATTATTGATTTACCTATATTTAAAGCGAAAATGAACAATTACATTTTTATTTACTCAATTGTTCATTCAATCAATATTTTAAGATAATCAAGGTCAGATAGCATTAAAAAAAAACAAATTGTTGGTATAAAAATTATAACTCCAAATAGATAGTGCAGTTGCCACATCATAGCGAGGGCAGGACCACTTTTTACTAATGGTTTTTAGCGTTCTGCATCGTCATGATAATTGTTCATTTTTATATCTATAATAAAATAAACTATACTGCACGGTGACGGCAGAAAAACTAATTGGGAAATGAATACTGATAAATATTCGGCTTGCGCCACTTCCTCCATACCAAGTTGTCCAGCGACACAAACTGTGGATCTATTCTCTAAGGACTTTTTTGATTACAATAAACACATTTATAGCATTCCCCGTGATCTCAGTCCAAATTTGGAATTAAAAAAAAGGTATTTCATGCTTAGGTATATAAAAACAAAAAACATTTGGTGAATAGGTATATTACACATATTATAGGTACACAATGAACATTGAATATACAGGCATACAATTATAAAAATTAAGATAAGAAATATAGATCAACCATCTAAATAGTTAGCAATGATTATGAGACAAAATAGTTTACTTTCTATATAACTTTACATAAATCATAATGCTTATAACACAGATATCATATACAGGTGAAAATCTATTACAAGTTTATACACAATGCATCTTTCACATTGGGACTAGGTACATATTGTTCTTTAGTCGGAATAATTTATACTGGCTGTAATAATATATATTTTGTTAATATTGTTATTTATTGTATTAAATGTTATACATTTATTTGTAGGTTTATGATATAATATGAACTAAAATGGAAAGTCGTAAAAGGGCAATACATTCTTCTGGTAATGCCAACACATCAATGATACCTGTGAAACTTCAAAAAAATAAAGGTAAATACATATAATCACTGTGTATAGGTAATAATAATTTATTTGAGTGCTAAATGGAAAAATACGTGTTAAAAGTTGTGGTTTCAGTTTTTATTTAACTGTTAAATTTATTAAACCAATATGGACCGTATAAGTTACAAATTTATTTTTAAAGTACGGTGTCCAAGGTGTGACCATTTGTGGAGACTGCTCTCTCTGCGACCCCCGTTTACCCCGTTTGGCTACCACAAACGTGTGGCCATGACGTTGTAACCATTCTAAGATACAAACCTGTTTAACCAGAAACCTGGAATAAGGATATTGCGACTGAAATTCTATGGACAAACATTGTATGGTCGACATTTACCCAACCAATATAATAACGCTTGAAGTATCCTTCAATTTTCCTGTTTATAAATGAATTTTCTACTTTTCATATTTTTTTGATGTAGTTTTTAATAATTTATTATATCAAGTAAGAATAAAATAGTTTTATTATTAGTTAAACTCATACTCAAAACACCAAAAAAAAAAAAACACATATTCATTGCATGATATACAATATTAGAATGGGAGGTTTTTGCCTTTTGCAAGCATCTCGGCAACCGATTGCATATTGGAAACCGTACCCTTATAGATACATCAATATTTTATACATAAACTTTTTACATAAAATTAAAATTTTTTAAACTTGAAATTGAAAGGATGAAAAAATGTTTTGCTTAAAATATTGATTTTTAAATTTATATGAATAACTTCAATTACCATTACTGTATCAGTTATATTAGTCATATACTATTTCATAGTAATATTTTATATAATAGTATAGAAATGTAGACCAATTAGAATGGTTTCCTTTATGCTAAAATGTTAATATCCGTTTATTGAAAAGTAAATTAATTGGGTATGTGCAAAACATATATATTTAAACCATAATAGTACCTATATATTTGTTTTTAGAATAAATCAATATTATGTTGATTAACACTAAATATTATACTACAATAAAATTAATTAATAGTAGTCATAATATTTATTTACTTAAAAATAACTGGTAACTGATATATAACAGTGTTTAATAAAAAATTTAATTATTTTCCTAAAATTGTGATATTTTATTATAATTCTATTGTATATACCTATTGTCCATTATCAATTCTAACATTTTAAACTGTGTTTACAGAAAATAATGATCGGGTAACAAATGAAAATGATAATGTTTGGCGTGTTCCAAAAGAGACTAGAGGAGCTAGTGCAAAAAGTACAAGTTCCAAACCAGCAGTAAAACCTGCTTTACGACAACAGGCTAAAAGAAGGCGTAAAAACACTACTATTGCAGCTGGCAATGTAGCTCCACTTCCAAGAATTGTTCAACCCACACATCAGATTAATAGTAATTATAATAAAAATATGATAACAGTTAATAATTTTTTTCACATATACCTTTCATCTGTACTTATATCAATAAGTGCAATATGTAAAATATTAATTGTTTTAAATGTTAAACTTTGCATAATGGTTCTCAATTAAAACAGATGTAATATTATTACTTTTTTTATGTATACTTTTTATTATAAAATGCCTGTTTAGGTGTAAATTAATGAATATAATGCTCGACAATGTATGATAAACTATGGGCAAAATTGGTCAGTTTCACACAAGTCATTTCATTTAGGACAGTATAGGCCCCGAGGGCATTAATTTTTAAATTCACCAAATATTTCTTGGTAATAAGTAAATAAAATAAACTTATAAAATGTACATTTACATATGTGTAACATTTCAAAATTATTTAATAATTTATTGTATTACTTTTTATTAAGGCCAGCATTACTCTAGAGTGGTCTAGATGCGTGTTTTTACCGCTAAATGATTTACATATTGTCGGCCTAATTTGCAAAGGTTGTAAGTCTAAAATGGTAAATTTTACAGGAAAAGAAAAAAACAACTAGGAAATTCAATTTAGTGAAATGAGATTTTAATAAATTAAGAATATTTTTTTTAAACTAAGTAATTATGTTTTTGTAATATTTTATAAATCAAATATTCAACTTTTTTTTTTTATAAAATATTAATAATTCTAAATTGATAAATAATGGAGATACAACCTTTGTGACTTAGGCCGAAAATATATAAAAATAGTAAGCACTACATCTGATGAACGCATTGATACACAATAATTGGTTGATACAGGATTGGTATAAGCAGCAGTTTTATATTAGCATGTTCAATGGCTTACAGTCAAAATACTTATTTTTATAAGAATGTGCGTAACAATATGCCACATTATACCATTAGAACACGTAATTTTAAATATTTTTAGTATCAGTTTATATTTATTTGTTATCATGCTCGACATTAATCTGTTAACGATCCCCCGATGATAGACAAAAACTCGTTTGCTACACGCAAGTTTGATTATTCCAAATAATGCAGTATACTGTATGATATGTATGATAACATTCAATAAATATTGGCACTCTATATCATACGTATGCCAACGTAGTGTGGTTTGACTATGACAAAGTAACGGGGTGGAAACTGATAGCCGCTGACTCGGCAAGGCTCTTTCTTAACATGTTTTGGGTATAGTATAAAATACTGTTAAAAAAATATATGTATAACTAAAGGTGACTATAGATTTTGATATGAATATCAAAACATGAAATAATTTTTTGTAGTAGTCAATACTTTAAATGTATTCAATAAAATTGCTAAAATATCTAAATGGCTTATATTAAAACAATTAAAATGTATGTGAATCCTAAACAGTTATTATTTATTAATAAAGCAGAGGACTTGTAGACCTTAAAAGTCTACAAGACTTAAAATAACAGATCGAGCATACTTAAAAACCCAAAATATGTATTAAAAATATATATTATACAATTAAAAACAAAAGTATTTTTATTTATAATTATATTATAGTATACATTTATTATAATATTATTATATATTTTATTATATATTATAATATTATATATATATTTATTATATTGTATTATATTTAAATAGTGTATTATATTAGTTATATTAAAAATGTTTTTTTACTTTGTTGAATTATAAACTTGCAGAATTTTCTTCTAATATTGTAAAAAATAAAATACAAAATATTTAGGAAATAAGTGTCATTGAACAGTTAACAACCATATTATACGATCAAGTTATTAATGAAATTAAATATTTCTTTAAAAAGTATAAAATGGAATAAACATGCCCTAAAAACAAAAAACATTCAAAATATGCATTTATATGCTAAATAAAATTACAAATCTAGCATTTTCTTAGCATATAACAAATTTGTTTATTACTGTGCTATTTTTTTTATTATGTAAAACAAATATGCAAATGCTACAAGTCCTCTGCTCTATTTATTAACTAAGCATGGTCCTTATAAACATACTATATTACTCATGGCTTAAAAATGCAAAATGGCAGTTTTTACTTGTGTCAGTACACCTCAGTAGGCATGTGTAACAGCAAAGCAGATGATGTTGTGTCGGCCATAGCAGTTGACATAGCAAAAAAATCTTTTTACTAACCAATATTAAAATACTGTCATCCAGAAACTATTAAGTCACAGGCTCGTTTTTGTATATATTATTATATATTTTTATAAAACTAAATTAAAATGTCAAATGTTTAAAACAAATTATTTTATGTCTAACAGCTGATGAAGGAGAATATAGAGTACCTACAATGTTGGAAGTATTAGCAACTATACCAGGATTTAATGTGGTAAAACCACGTAGACGTCCAGGCTCAAAAAAATTGTCAGCTGCTGCTCAGTTACAACAAGCAAAGGATGAAGGCTGGGTTGATTTAGAAACTGCAGATTCTGTTCTTACACAAATTAATTTGCGAGCTCTCTTGAATAAACATACTTTTTCTTTGCTTCCTCGTCTCTATCAGTTTAAACTTGCTACAATGTTACCACAAATTGATCGAGAAAATATAAATGAAACACAATCCGATTTTAGGTTTGTAACAAAGTTTTTAATATATGTTATAATTTAATTATAATTGTTGTATAAATAGTAGATAATTTAAAAGTAATTATTTTGTGGTGTTTTTTTTAGACCATTATTGAACTCATCTGCATTAAATAATGAGTTTTTTGCTCAAGCGTGTATTGAGTGGACTGTTAGACTTACAGATGGAGAATTTACTCCTGAAAATCAACAAAAAATGAAACTTGATATTGATCGTGAAAAAAGCAAACTGGATCCATTTAAAGTAAGTTATTGGATAATATTAAAACAAAATTTTTATTATATTTAGTAAACTATAAATTCTAAAAATCCTTAACAGTAGTATTTGTTTGTCTTAAATCCTATTTGTTATTTCCTTTAATAATGTACTGTACTCCTTTGTACACAACACAAAAATAATTTCTTTTCAAATTATTATTAGATGTTAAATTATTGTAGTCCAAACTACAAATTTTAGGAGATATTTAGAATAGCTGCATGACGTCATTGGGGTGAACACAAAACAACCACCTATATTTTACGTGTAAAACTTGCTCACTTCTCACAATTATTTACCTATCAAAAAATTATATTTTTGATGTTTGATTAATTATAAATGTATACATTTTTGTGCTAAAGATTATACAAGAATCAGAATTTTAATAGTGTTTAATTTTTTTTAAATACTAAAATTACTAAAAGAGTTTTGTTGTTAAATACGCACCAGTAATTACAACAGCAATTTATTTTGACACACACGTAGCGGCGACTAGATGTACAGTTCTACCTCTATCTTATTTAATTCTACGTATTTATATTTTTATTATTTATATTGTGTTTGAGGAGAAGCACATTAGTACATTAGTAGGTAATAAGTAAACAGTAAATACTGTTATTAAATATTGTTATTATCGTGTTTTATAATAGAATATGTCATCCCGTAACACCGGAATGTACAGTTGTGTTGATTATTGTAGTTACAGAGATGTGAATAATGAAAATTACTCTTATAGGATTTTAAGTATTTAAAAAGAACACTAGGTCATCTTCAGTGCAAAAAGAAAAATAAATAAATATATCAAATATTTACTTATAATAAAACCTTGAAATTATAATTCAAAAGTAGGTAAATGATCATGTGAAGTAAGGAATATTTACACTTAAAAGATAGGCAATTATGACGAGCCCAGTTCAATGATGTCACACAGCTTTTTTCAGTTTCTCATAACTTATTAAATAATGTGAATAAAAACATACGTGATACCTATTAAATTTTTCTTAAAATTGAACATACTTTTGTATTTTATGCCCCATAAATATAACAGAAAGTTCTTAAAGTTTCTAATTTTATTTTAATCTCTTTTAAAAGATATTGTAACTTCTTATTCTCATTAGATAAATCAAATATGTTTACAAATCAGATTAATAATTATTAGTCTTTCTATTTAATTTATATTGCAACTTATTAAAATTTTCAACGTTTTTTGCAATTATATTACTTCACGTGGTAAAATACACTAATTTTACAAAACAAAAATAACTATAATGAGAATTTTCACTTACTGTGTTTCGTTAAAGTAGTTAGGCGTTATATACATACTATCATACGAGAGTCATGATACTTTTATGATATCAATATTATTTATTTAATGGCCGACATGCTATGGTGTGTTACTGTCAGGTCCCTACAGCACCACCTATATTTACAAAAATACACTGACCACATCAAATAAATACATTAAAATATAACATATACGCTATATAACTAAGTATTAACACTGTTTACCAAATCTTTGTTTTTGTCTATGTAGTAGGGTTACTGTGTTGAAAAATACAATTATTGTCAAATGTAATTTTTCTGATAGTGCCTCAAAATTTTAAAATTTTTTTATAGAGTAAATACCTATATGATTTTTTTATGTAACTTTAATGTATCCTTCATTGCAATTTTAACATTTTTTTGGTATAATTAAATCCGGCCTTTATTCATAAAACTCATGATTTTGGGTTTATTAAATATTTCTTTGTTTATTATACCTACTTTAAAAATTGTTCTCAAAAGGTTTTTAAAAAATTATTATAAATACATACCTAATTTGATACTAAAATTAAACAAATCAACACTTCTAACAAAGAAGTATCTCTCTTTTTTTATAATTTTTTAACAGTTTTTTTTACAATGAAAACAGCAGTAGGTTATAAATTGAATAATTGTAAAACAAAACTCCCAATGAAAAAAGATTTGTGTTTAGTTTGTTAGTGTCCAAATAATAATTACCCATGAAAATGACGTATCTTTAGTTATGTCAATATTTAAATAATATTTTCCCACAATAAAAGACGTAACACTTTAACAATGTTATATTTTTAGATTATTGTTATCAATGCCTATTTTTAAAATTAGAAAAAATCTATTTAATAGTTATAATTTAATATATAAAATTGTGTATGTTATGTTGATAAAAACATGACACTAGTGTTTAGTAAGTTGTTTCAATTTTAATATTGTAATTAAGTATTATTATTAATAAATTATAACAATATATTAAGAGCATTGAAGTATTATAAATATTTTTATGGTATAAAATGTCAGTTTGATTTTAGCAAAAGATATTATTTTTCAACATTAATTTTAAATAGAAATTTGCATTCCCTTATAATTGTTTTTATAGCTCTTAATTTACTTTTTCATAAATTAATATGAAAATAAATATATAATAAAAATAAAACATGTACTTGAATTACGTTTATATAGAATTTTGATTTTTCCATCAAACAAGGACATATAACTTAAGTAATATATTGAAAAATAAACTTTAAAAAAAATTTAATTTTCAATCAAACACAAAAATCTACATATGAAAAATATTAAAAATTTAAAAAATTTAGAATTTATCTATAAAAACCATTAAACTGCTGTCCTGAAAAGTTGCTAAAACAAAGTTACGTCTTTTTTTTTGTTGGAGACATAATATACAGTAAATTTTTAATTCGTAGAATTTTAAATTTTGATCATATCAAAGCCATCGATTTTACAAAAAAAAATCAATTTTTATTTTTCTATGAGCAACTTTTCAAATCAGAAAGAGTCAAATAAGAGTTTTGGAGTGTTTATGCTATTGATAGAAAATGGGTTTTAGATGGTACTTTTAAGAGGTCATATTTTAATTTTCCTACGCCCTTCCCCCACAAAAAAAAAAAAAAAAAATTAATAATTAAAGGTATTTCAAATTTGCAATCTAAAATGATAATAAAACATTAACTTATCCGAAGGCACGGTGGGCAAACTTCTTCCCCATATGTCCTACTCAATGTGCAAAGTGCTTCCCTGGGCTTTTTATATTTGTTACCTATTAGAATTATAGTTTTAATGTAATAAAAATACTAAAGACATTATATGATATTTATACAATTTAAAGTAGTTTTCTGAAAGAAGCATAAAACAAACTAGTTAATTAATATGAACATTTTTAAATTTCAGATTAAGTATTTTGAACCTATCTGGGGTGAGAGATCCAACGCAAGTGCAAATACAAATACAATGCAATCAAGTGCATCTGCTTCGAAATCAAGTGATATTATTAAGCCTAAAATAACTGAAACTGTCACTGTTCCAGTAAATATACCACCTCTTACATTGGATGCAACAACATGTTCTTTACCAAATGATATTAATATTGAATGCAATGAAATGCAATTGGAAATACCAATTGATTCTGTCGATTCCACAACAGATTCTACAATGATTAAACCATTGATTGAGGATGTGATTTTACCAAATGTAAATAATTTAATTATATACTTATTTTTTGAAGCTGTCATCCAAAACTGCCGATATAATAATAATTGATAAAAAAAAAAAAAAAAACTGGGTATTTAAATATCAAAACTTCATTATATAAATACAGTTTTAAATATAACTGAAGAATTATTTTATCATAGATACGGAAATAATAATAGCTATATATACTCTGTGCACATTAAGAGCATCTTTTCAGTCTTATTCATATTTGATTTATTTTTTATCATTACCATTAACTTCCTCCACTATAGCCAACCAATCATAGTTTGGTATATGGAATGTGCTATACATATACTCTATTCAGTTTAAGTTTATACCGGATGGCAGATGAAAATTGTTTATGTTAGCACATGTATACTTACATTTATTTATACCAAAAATTATTTCTCTCTATGTACGGTGGTGGTGTAGGTAATCAACATGTGACGATAGTGTACAACAACAAAAGTCAATAACAATATAGCTGCATCATTCCACAATTAATTTCACTTGTACATTGGTATAAACTGAATAATATATACAAATGTGTGTTACGTTTATTTGGAATTGTCTTGTATGTAGTTGAGCGACAGGAGACAGGTGCTAAATCATCTGCTGTTAGGTCACAGATCATGCTTTTAACATACATTGAGTATATAATAATAATAATATTTATTCAAATAAATAAAACGGGCAGAAGTCCGATAGTACAGATAAATATTTACAATATTAAAATTAACAATTAAATAACAATAAAGCGTAATCATATTTTAATGATCAAAACGCATTAAGAAAAATAAAAGCTTTTACTCAATATCACATAGCAGTATTTAAGTGCAAGTTCAAAATTTGATTTAATGATGTAAGAATGAATCAACATTAGTTGAATGCTTGTTACACAAAGCCATTGCCCGTGGGATAGCAGAGTTTTTAAATAATTTGTGTTATGTGATGGAATGTAGAAAAAGAAAGTAAAATGGTTATTTTAAGAAGCGATATTAAAAGGAATACAATTTAATAAATAAGGAGCATCAATGTGACCATTAACTCATTTATAAATAAAATAAATATCTGCTAATTCACGTCTTAACGCTAGTGTAGGGATGTTTAGAAGAGATCTGATGGGTGAATAATTGTCATCTTCAATAATAAAATAATTTAAAAGCTACAAATTTAAGGAAACAATCTTGAACGCGTTCAATTAAATTAATATCAGATTTAGTATATGGAGTCCAAATGGATGACCCATATTCTAAGATAGATCTAACTAAAGCCCAATAAAGTAACTTAAATGATAATAAATAACAATATTATATGCAATTCAATTTGAAATAATATCAGTTTGGTAATGGCTTTAAAGCTAATAAATAATAAATCAATGAACTTGGCTTAATGAGCGTTGATAACAGGCTGTTCTCTATAGTAAGGTATATCAGGTAGATGAAGAAAACTTCCAATTGCTATTAGAAAACTGTAAAATATAATATAGCAAAATCTTTTCAAAGAAAAAACTTATATAATATAAAATATATTTATACTGAATACACTACACAATTTGATTGATGTATGACACAACTAATTAATAAATTAAAAAAGAATAAAGTTTTGAAAATAATAACAAAATAAATATGGAGAGAACAAACATACATGTTATCTTTACTGCGGTCATTGCGGTTAGTACTGTACTGTATATATATATATATATATATATATATATATAGTGATATTACATTAAAATAAAATTATTAAAATAAAACTTGTAATATCAAGTACAAGTAATATAACATTAATATATAATAAATATGCAATTTATTTTAAATTTTAATGATATATATAATTTCAATCATGATTTTGGAATTTTTGCTTATAAAAGTACATACAAGATTTTTAAAATATATATATATTTGTATGTGATGTTTTTATATTCCATTTAGTAAGTGGAAAATAAAAGCTATGTATTGATTTAATAAGAATTAATTATGATGAATGTTTTTTTTTTTCACAGAACGGTGATATTGAAATTGATATTTTGCCTAACAATGAAATTATAAACGACGAGATGAAAATTGATGATGTTGATTTGGATGAAAGCTCATCAGTTATAGATAACTGGTCATCATTAATTAATGAGGATTTAGATACATTTATTCCCATTTATGATTGTGTTTCTACCTCAAAAGAAAAAGAACAAAATGAAAGTGAAGTACAGCTAGAGTTAGAAGGTATAATACAATATTACTCTTCAATTTATAAATATATTAACTGAAAAAAATTGTTTTAGTTACTCTAACTCCAAAAATTGATAATGTAAACTCAACAACTAATCAAATTCCAACAAATGAATCTGATAAAAATAACATGAACATGATTGAAGAACTTCCTAAAAATATTTCTCCGCCTGTGGTTGTCGAAATGCCAAGTGTTATTCAGCCTATTGTGATAACTTCTTCTCCAGTTCCAGACAGTTCTCCATTGCCCAGTACTTCATCTTTATCTATATCGACTGTACTTCAGCCACCTTTAGATTCCGGTACTACAAATGATATTTCTTTTGTAAATACAATGTCTAATGTGGTGTCATCGGCCTCTTCTGATCGCCCAGTTCAAGTTCAACATACCTATGTGTCGCCAATTAAATCACAAGTGAGAATAGATAAATTTTAAATACCCATTTTTGTGTTGTCATATTTAAGTATAATTGGCATATATCATATGATAATTATTGTTATTTATGTTCATTATACTAATATTGGTGGTTATTATGGACTATGAGTGGCAATGTTAGAATGCCACAGTTGTATGCTATTCATTACTACTTTTTTATTACAGTATACTACATGATCTTATTACTCAATGTAATTAAGATAATGATAATTATATTTTATCTTTTATTATTTATTTCATACAAAGGTAAAGCATATAACATGGTATCAGATGTAAATTAAATTATCTATGTCCTTCATGAAATAAATATGGTGGAGTACGGTAGTAATAATATAATCTACATATTTTTTTATTTATCAAAAAAGGTAAAAAAATAATAATTACAATAATAATTAAGAATACCTTTATGCAATATGAATGTAGAGTTTAAAATACTAAAAGTTTTAATTTTGATGGCAATTTAAAGGGAAATTCCAATAAAAATTCTATATATTCATGATAGTGTCGGACAACATAAAAAAATCCAATAAGACTAAAATAGCTATTCTATTGAAAATTTTTGGTCAGAGATTTATCGAAGTATACAATACATTCACCTCTAACCAATGTAGGAAAAAAAAGATTTATGATAACATTCTACTTAAGTTTCAAACTTATTTTGAACCAAAAAAATGTGATTTATATTTATTTCTTCACAATTATTAATAAATATAACAAATTATAATGCAATTAATAAATAATAATATTTAATTAGTATTTGACCACTTTTTAATTTTATTATTTTGTAAATTTTACCATTAGGTATTGCTTAGAACTATACTCTATTCAAAATGAGATCAGTAGTCCGCGGTGTCGTATTTTTGTCGGCTTCGGTCATATGATGACATAAAAACCGGTTCCCCCGCCAAGTCGACCACCGTACTGACTATGACTTACAAAATAATACACTGCATTGCACCGTGTACCAGACACCGAGTAGACAGAATGCATTTTAAATTATGTTTACTTTAGTTGTCTATGCTACAATGATACGAAGGTCACATAAATGGTGGCGTGCGAGACGAAAGCACGGAATGAAACCACACCCCTGTGCATAAGTTGGCTGCCAAATACTGATCTTATTTTAAATAGAATATATTTTCGTTATGTTGTATTATTTTTATTATTACCTATGTATGTTATTTAAGTTTATTGTGATACCATTATGTCCACACTATTATCTGACCAAATTCCTAATATAATCTTGAATATATGATTTTATTTTATTGCAGTATATTTACTATTTAAGTAATAGATATAGTATACATAATGTAGTGAATTTTATAATAGTGAAATTAATAATAATAGTATATTTTTATGTATTTCATTTTATCATCATTATCCACAGTCTTTAGGAATTAATGAAAGGCCTAGGTAATACCTGATTATCAACATTGCCGGTAAAATATAAATTATATATTGCTGCTAAAAATGAATAAATTCATGATAAAATACTGAAAACTATATTAGTTATATAAACCAGGCGTTAAGAAGGCCAAATCAGTTAAAAATAAAAACATAATATTATGATGAAAATTTTAGGAATTCTAAAAATATCAATGTAGGTGATAATGTGTAATGTATAAAACCAAAAACATAAACTATGTTCCAGATTAAACATAAAAAGACCAGTGTGGTTTTTTAATAGATCAACGTATTATCATTATAACCTTATAGGTCCATTATTTCATAGAAATATAAATTGAAAACATTTCTATGAATTTATTTTAAGTGTTGATTATAATTATTTATAATTAATAAAAATAAATGATAATTGTATTATTATTTGTAATTATTAAATACATATTATGCTGTGTATTATATTAAAGGCAATTATCAATTTAATTCTATTTTTAAGAAAAAACCGTTAATAAGGAAGATGTCGTATTATATCATATGATAATTACTGTTAATTGTGTTGATCATACTGATTTATTGGTGTTAGTTATGGACTAGGGATGATATGCCCTAGTCGTATGTTGTCCATTTCTACCTTTGTGTACAGTATACTACATGATTCAAAAATAATACTTGATGTAAATTAATACAATAAATATAATCATAATTAGTTACATATGACGTCTTCCTATTTATTTTATACAAATGTACTAAATAGTAAATTACATAACAATAATAATTATTTTATAAACAATTATTTAATTATTCATTTTTCAAGGGGAACACAAGCAGTAGTAGTGGAACAAGAATTAGTAATAAAACATCATTGAAACAACCACCAGGCGTTGTTAATTTAGAAAGAAGTTATCAAATATGTCAAGCCGTTATACAAAATAGTCCTAACCGTTATAGTCTTAAGGGTCATCTAAAACCACCTCCACCAACATTAATAAGCAAAAACCCTGTGTAAGTATATCTAGTAATATTTAGACAATTTTAAAATTTTAATTTAATTTTAATTTTTAGTTTACGTAATGTTTGCCCAAAGCCATCTATAAGAGCCATTAACATTACTAATAATTCTCAACCCGTAGTCGTTAGACATATGTTTGCACCTTCTAGTGGCATACCAGTAACAATGGCTGTTGTACCTTCATATCCATGCCCATCTGATGTAAGTTATAACAAGTTTTAATAGATATCTATATTATTTATATGTTTCCATCAGTGTCATATTAGCTACATACAAACGAGGTTTTAAACAGTTTTGTTCTCACATTCCATATCCAACAGTTTAAAAATTGGTTAGACCACAGTGGGTAGATTGAAAAACTGAATGGGTACCCTCAAAATTGACATAATACCTATCATTTTATATAGCTGGAAAATTTATCAGTCTACCAACACTGTTAAAACTGTAGGAAAAATAATACACTGTAATATCCATTCACCTTTCTCATTATAATTTTGCCATGAATTACATAGTAGTCTATTAGCTGTAGCGTACCTTACTTTTAGAAGCAGTTGTTTCTTGGAGTTTTTTTTAATGAGTAGTAGTAGTAGTAGTACTAGATGTAGGTTCTATAAGTGACGACTTAAGTATATAGTGAAAGAATATTGTCAAATTAACGTGTATCATAATTAAAAGTATTGCACATTTATCACAAAAAATTTCATTTATTTCTATATTAATCAGCAACTACCATATCCATAACTGATTTTCATTTTATTAAAATAATTTTGAATTTGTAAAAATAAAAAAAAATAATGTGTATTGTGTTTAAATTAAAAATGAAAACTGTCACAAATTTTCTTAAAATTTTTGTCAGTTCTAAAATTGGTAGTTTTTACGATACTAACCAATAATCTTCGCTTAGAAAAATTTATGCTGTCACAATAGACACATAGACACAATAGAGAAAGGTGGAGTTTGTGTTCAACATGAACAGTTAAAATGCATGTTTTGTGTCCTCTTAATTCTAGGCTGTAATTGATAATTGTTAATAAAAACCGCTCGTGTGTAATCTACTATTCACTAATAAAACCTAGAATTTATCGATTGATAACTGTAGTTAGTAAATTACATTTATATTTTAGAGCCTTTATTAAAGTCCCAGTGTATTTAAAGATGTACAAATTGTTTAAGTTAGTAAAACCTAAACTTAAACTTAAATATTTTTGTATATCAATTTTTACTTACAATTATAATTTATTGTATCAGTATCAAGAAAAATGTGCACATTTTTTAGAACACATTATGCATGCAATTTTTTATTATTATTATTCAGAATACACTGTCCTAACTAGTTAAATGAAAACTTTAGTTCTATTCATAATTTTAGTTTTAAAAAAGTATGGTAGTATACCTAAATCCAAAGTTAAACTATTTTATATGCTTTAACAGTAATAAATAATGTACGATTTTGTTGATTAGTATACAATTTTAGAATATTTTGAAATATTATTTTGGTAAACAAAATTTTAATATAATATTTTTATATTAATGTAGGGAGTTGTACTTTAAATTGTAAAAACATTTTTGATATCTAAATAATTAAAAATAATTAAAAGGACGCTACACCGATAATTTTCAGTGATAAAAACATGTTTACGCAAAACTGTTGAAATGGACTCTCAAAAAAATTTTAGAAATCCTAATCAGTACACGACATATTTTACAATGAATGTAATTTTTAATTTATTGTTTTAAAACCAGAATTGATGTTCATCCTAAATGATATATATATATTTGCATAAATATGTGATTTTAATAAATATCGTGATTGATTATACTACAATAAAAGTGGTAGACACAGGACCAACTTCAAATTAATTTTTCATTGTTATATTTATATTTTTATATTTTTATACATTTCTTAAAAATTGCCTATACACAACCTCTTAAAGGCTTACAAAATAAGTGTGTAGCATCCTCTTAATAAAAATTTATTATTAAAAATAATTATATTTTAATATTAACAGCAATTAACTGAAAAACAATTGGGGCAGTTCTTGTTGGTCCAAAGATCAAGTGCCACAGGTATTCGCCGTTCATCTAGTGCTCCTCCAATTAACAACCAAATAGTACCAATTATAAATGGTGGACGTCCTGCAAGTGTCGGTATACAAGTATCTACTATTGCACAGTCTCAGCCAGCAAATGATTGTTCTTGTAGTCTTAATGCAATGGTAATATGTAAAAAATGTGGGGCATTTTGTCATGATGACTGTGTTGGTCCTTCCAAACTTTGTGGAACATGCTTTATTCGTTAAAAATGCTCACAGTTTAATTCTAAAAATAAATTTTGAATTAACTCATTTAAACTAAGATGATCTACATCACTTATTTTAATACAATATTGATGCAATATTTTTTTTTCTAAAAAATTATTTTTAAATTATTTGTTATCATTAAATGTAAGTTGATTATTTTAAATTAATAAAATAAAAAACAAACAAATAAAAATGACAAAACCCAAATATTTATTAATTAAACTTCAATACCATGATGATTTGTTATTCTTATTAAAATGTTTTAAATATTTATTTATTGATTATAAATGAGAATTCATTTTTGAGATTATTTATTAAATTAATTTTAGTAATATTTATATATAATAATGTAATATTATTAAAATATAAATTTAAAACAATATATACAGATATTATATTCTTCCTACAAAAAATTAAAAAAAAAACCAATAATAAATTGAGTACTTATAAGATAATGAAATCATCAGTTGTTATTTATTTTTATTGATTAAAATATTATTAGATTCATAATTATCAACATAAATATAAATAAAATAATTTCTTATAAGTGATGTATTATCATTTTCAATTATTGTTATTATATAATTTATTAAAATTAAGATTGTCTTATATGTAAAAACAATAAGAATATTGATTATTAATATAGTTGTTAAATAATACATACATAATTGTATTCATTGTTTGAAAACTTAATTTCTTACAAATTAAATTGATTTAATTTAGTTTGGATAACTAAATAAGAATAAAAATTACCTTATATAGGTATGAACCTAAAAAGCATTTAAATTAAATTCCAGTAGTTATAATATTTTCTAAATAACTATTCAAATCAATAACATAGATTCATATACTCTAATTATTATTATTTACATATTTTAATAACAATATATCACTAGTATATTATTTTTGTTTATATTGTTCGTTTTCTTTAAATATAAATATGATAGCAGCTTGTAAAATAGCTAGGTTTTACCTTTTATATAGCTGTTATAGTTAGCAATACAAATATGTTTTACTTTTAAGTTATCTATCTCATTCTCATTTTTTTTTTTTTTTAATTGCATAATGTATATATATATATATATATATAGTATATTCACATACGTCTATATTTGTATATAAATATATTTTTTTTGTATTGATGTTCAATGATCATAATTGTAAACATCTATAGGTTAAGAGCTTAATGCAAATATTGCATGGTGTATAAGACTAGGTTACTATATTTTTGTCATGTGTTTAATGTTCTTGTTTCATTCATCTATAAAGCTCAAAAATATATTTCAATGAAATTGTATTTGTAAAACATTGAGAAAATTATATTACTCATTCACCTCTCCCCCTCACCAATAATTTGTATTACTTTACATAATATTAAATATCTACAAAAATACAGCTACTAAATATTCTTAATATTTGTAACTTACATGTAACTTCTATAGGTTTTATGTTATACCTGGAAAAGTTGCATGCACATAAATTAATAATTTTCAAAGTAAATTTAAGTTAAATTAAAATATTATAATAAACATATAAAAATCTTATCAATGCAATTCTTGTCTCATTAGATCCATTATCATTAATCCCACATTAGGTGACTTATTTGTTTGTTTTTTTCGGTGATGGAATTTTATGATCTTACCATATTCTGTTTAATGTAAATTTGAATAGTATTAATACAATGATGTTATATAAATATAAAATTATTTGATTGCCTTAATATTGTATGAAAACTTGTACTTGACTGTATTAGAGATATTGATAACCAAAATATATTAAAGTTGAGCCTGTGTTATCAGAACACGTACAACCTGACAAAATTAGTAATACAAAACTGTTATAAATATTTGTTTGTAATATTTGTTTAAAAATTTTAACATTTTATATATGCGCAATAGGTATATGTATAGAAAACAAAGAAAAACTAATTTTTATTTTGATATTATGTATTTCAAATTTACTTAAAGTTTTGTTAAGTTTTTGTTTTATTTTAAAACTTTTTTTATAATTAAATATTTTTTTTGATCATCATAAAATTTATCCTATGTTTTAAAAGTTTACAATCAACTATTTACTTAAATAAATAGAATATAGTGATTTTGTTTATCTTTATATTTCAATTAATTTTTCTCATATGATATTTGTTTGATTGTGTATTGTTTGATGATTTGTATACATATTATATATATATATATATTGATTATAGCCATTTCATTTTTAAACACAATTTCGTTGAAAATATTATTTATGTATTATTTTTTTAACATTTCATCCAATATAAAATATAAGATATTTGATGTTATATAATAAATATATATATATAGTATACATAATATATATATATATACTTAATGTTTTTTTATTTAGTTTTATAACAATACCTATTAGATACTAAAATCTTAAGCATTTATTTAGGTTAAAATAAACTGTACATACAATATATATACATACAATCTCATTTTGTGTATGGCTATTGTAATAATGTTGTTAATCAACTTTATTATAATTAGGCATAATTATGATTAATAAATGTATTGAAAGTTATTCATCAATAGTATTTTGTATTAAAAATATAAACAATATATATATTATATTTGAGGTAATATTAGAATACTGCGCTGGAAATTATCTTTAAATATATAATTATTATTGGTATACATACATCTTAATGTAGTATTGATGTTTGGTTGGAATTAGATTCATGAAATTGGGGTTATTCCAACGTTACAGAAGTACAGCAGCAATTACATGCTGGCAGAAGTGGAGTTCAGTTCTGTAAACATGGAAGTTATACCTACAAAATAGTTTTTTATATAAATTAATAATTCACCATAATATCTCCCAATAATTTTTCCTTATATTTGTAGTTTTAGACATTTTTAAATATGTATTTTTAAACGTTTAACAATATTTGATACTATATAATTGTATGGGAACCCTCCTTCTAGTTATAGCTATATCTGCAAGTTTTACTCTAAACTTACATTTGAAAATATTTTTTTTAAAAATATTTTCTATTTTATTATTATAGTATTATAGAATATTTATAGGAAATTTAAAAATAAATCTATTATTTGTATAATAATATTTTGATACCGGTTACTTTTTATATTTAATTACCTATATTATACGCCAAAATATGAATTGAATATACAGTACAAGTCAACTGTAGGGGGTTAGTTAACTAATCTATAGATTGTAATGAACACATATTTGGATTGGTATTACTTATCCATATTTTATTTTAATGACTCGATGATAATAATAATAATACCATGAATTATGAGTTAAAATATATATGAAAATATTGTATCAAGAAACAAACATTTTTTTTTTAACTAGCAACATTTTTAAAATATCTACAAAAAAAAAAAAATTGTAATTTCAAAAATGTATAACAATATTATCGCTCTAATTATTTAATGGTATAATGTTTACTAAATACCGATTTGTCAAAATTATATATAAGTTCAAAATAATAACTTAAAATATACATGCGTGAAATATGGAATAGTAGTTTATTCTGTGAATTATGTTTTCCTATATGTTAATTATAATTAAATTATTGTTTGGCATATTATTAATCATATAGTACTACTATCATTGTATTGTTGTCATATAACAAAAACAATTTTTTTGATATTTGTCCATCAACAGAAGGGATGTATATATATATATTTCTATACGAATTTTAAGTCTGAATATCATTCACACATTTTAATCCATACTATCTTAGTTCGTGGAACGATTTAAGATATATAGGTTGCACAACGACCCATGCCCATATTAAATAATAAACTAATGCAACTTATAAACTGAGAATCTAGATCAGCTAACAAAAAACTACTACTAGCACTTCTAGCAATATAACGAGCTGTATTATCAACACCATTATTATTTATTATTATTATAGTACAACTATTACTAATATCCCCTGCATTTGGCGACACTGTTTTATAATTTTTACCGCTCAGAGCGCTGCAAGTACATTTTTGGTGTGTCAGTTCATGGGTAACCAATATATATTAAATCGTGGTTTGTGGTCAGAATCGACTGATTTACGAATTTTGGCCTGCTGCCCAGAAGATTCCATCCCCTCTCCCCGTTCATAGCCACAGCATCTAGCAAGTACCAATTATAAATGAGTGTTTTGTTGACAATATATTTAAACTTTTCGTTGTGAGAGTTGGTTAGACTGATGTTAAAATTGTTAATAAATTATTATGTTTTTTTTTTTTTCATGTTATTATGTCCCTACTATACCTATGTAATATTATGTTGTATGCGGCATTGTAGTCATCATGATAAACATGTTTTTTTTTTCATGATTCATGGTGGCCATATTGCTTAGAGCCGTTGTTCATTATTTTGTTGTTGTTTGTATGCTTTCAACTGTTTAATTAACAAGAATAGCTGATTTACGTCGGTAATACAAGTATCACAATATCAACAAGTACGTAATTGCAGATATAAAACTAACTATTATATCTTATTATTTATGTTTGTAGTTGTTTTATATTTATATTATAAGTAAAGTATTTTAGAGCACTTGAAGGTCAAGGATTAAGGATTAGTATTTATATGACAAAATATATAGGGCATGATTTTGAAGAGGGAACTCAAAGTGAATAAGGAAAGACGGTATCGAAGTTGGTGGTGATGAAGAGGGTGTGTTTGGGAATACTTAGGATCTGTTCTACAGAGGGATGGTAGTTTTGAAAAAAATATAAAACATAGAATTAAGTATGAATGGATGAAGTGGAAAGAAGAAACATGTAAACAGTGGTGAGGCCTACAATAATGTACGGATCAGAATGTTGAGTCGTAGATAAGGAGATAGAACGTAGGATGAGTGGAGATAATAGAGTGACTAGAGAAGAAAAAATAAGAAATTAATATATAAGAAGTACCAAGTATAGGAATGGTTTCAATATTAGATTAAATAAGAGCGAATAGATTGAGATGAGACATGTTAGAAAGGAAGATATAGAGGTAGTCAGATTAGTAAAAAAAAAATGTATGTTGAAGGAAAGAGGAGAAGATGAAAACTGAATAAGAGGTTGGGATGTATTTGAGTGATATGACGGATGTAAGTGATGAGGATGCAGAAGACCAAGTTATGTGTAAATGCAGGACTATACTCGTCGCATGTTAAGAGTGAAAACTATTTTCAAACCAAAATTCATTCACCTCGTACAGGTTTCAATTATACAGCATCACCCAAAATAATGTGATATACCGTATACAAGCATGACAATAATCAATAAATATTAACGCTATGTATGTATTGATGGCATGTATGCCAACATAGCTATGTTTGACTATGGTGAGGTTGTGAGATAGAAAATGGTCGATTTCACTCTTAAATTATGACAAGTATATGTCGGCTGACCTTAAATAAGAAGAATCTTAAGTAGTTTTATTGTAATAAAGTAAAAATAACTTGTGCACCAATAACATTTGTTTTGAATGAAATCTTTGTCAAGTTTAAAATACACTCATTCAAAGTATATCGATTATATCACAATGTAATTCTTGTGTATATTAATACAATAAATATTATATTTTGTTATTTATTTTAATTTAATTTATTTTATTTTATAGATAGCTATGAGTAATTCATCTTGTCATACTGTTAAATCTCTTTATGATTTATCACTGAATACATTTTGTCATCCTGTGAATGATGATGTTCTGAAAAATATATTGGAATTTTACCCACCATCAATCATTTTGAATGTTTTATGGAAGGTTGAAAACATTATTGTTGACATTTGTGTAAAATTTTGCTTATCTAAAATAAATGTTTATTTTATAGAATTTATGCATAAATAATGGCAATAACCATTTTTTGGATAATTGCACAATCCGAGAAAAAAAAAATGGTTCAACATATAAAGGCTCTAGACTTGCAACATTAAATGGAGCACTTGAATTTGATATTTCTAATGATGCCGAAATCACATATGAGAACCTAAACAATGAAGCTTTAGAAGAATTTATACAAGAGGAACAAGTAAGTTTTAAAATAGAATACTAACTTTACATTGACATTTTTAAATTTAATATTTAAAATTAAAAACTTTATAAAAATACATGTTACTGCAATTTATAACCCAAGTGGTTCATCTTGACCTTGGCTTACGTCACATGTTAGGGGTCGGGAAATTTGTGCATATATGAATATAAGTTTGAAGCCACGCGACTATTTTTTCTGTAGAGTCTGCAGCCTAGAAAAATATAAATCAACATCTGAATGCAGGCGATGATGCTTAAATAAATACTACAAGTATATTGTCAAACTCCTGAAACTTAAAACGCAATGGTCGCCATTGGTGAAAAAGAACCGTGTGGATTATAACTTACTTATCTAATAATTGTTCAGATTTATTTATTAAAGTTTGTTAGAATCTAAAAATAAATTGGATAAAATGTATATTTCATCCCAGATAATATTAATGTATGCACTTGGGTCAAATATTTTCTACTCGATGATTTTACAATATTATAATATAATAAGATATAAATTCATACATTTATAGACTGAATATTATACTCACTATTATAGACTGAAATTTAATTTAATTTACATTACTTATCTACTCCAGTCTAATTTACATTTTTCTAATTTTCATTTCTTTTGTGATTTCAAGTAAGGTGCTTATAATGTCTCAACATTTTTGTTCGTTTAACTGGAATCTCACCTTTTCGATTGAGGACGCCGCTGTGGTGTTTAATGATGTTCTTGTTACCGATATCATTAAATTTGTTCGTTTGAAAATGTTTTTACTCACTAAGTTTCCTAGATGGGTTTTTTGTGACCTGAAATAATTAATTTATGATAAGAAAAAAGCACATTTAATTTTTAAGTGTTTCAAGCAGTATTTGGATCACCTAGTTTTCTCTGAACTGGTTGGGTGTTAGTTAAATAAATAATAATAATATAGAAAAAAATTTCAATGTCAAATTATTGAATGATATATTTTAATTTTATTTTAGATTCAATTTGAAGATAAATGTCATTTTTATAAATTCTTTGACTTGGATTTATTTTTTAAATTAGTTAAAATTCCTGAGGGTCGTAATAAACTCTTCATTTTATTTCAGGTAAATTGTAAATAAAATAAAATTTGAATAATTAAAAATAGTAATTTTTCTTTTGTATTATAACATTTTATTGTTTAGATTTGTGTACGTAAAAGAGGTTTAAAATTTCCAATACAACTTGCTGAAGAATGGGTAAATAACAAAATAAAAGAAGAAAAAAGCATTAATGACTTTGATATTGTTATTAAACAGGGGTTTGAATTAGGTTTGTGAAATTAGATTTTATTTACATATATTTAATTTATTAAATTGCAACTGTCTATGTTTAGGAATTTTTCTCGGCGACACAGGATGGTTTAATGAGAGTTCTTTAGTTTTATCATATACATACAAAATAATAAGTACCAAGTGGGTGTGTCTTGATGAAAATTTAAAATTGATAAAAACTTCTCAATGCTTGACCAAGTAAAGACAATTTTAATTAAACATTATTTAAGCCAAAAATAATAATTGATTTTACAAACATGTATTATCCTTAGGTGGTTATTGGTAGTATTAAATTATTATAATTTCGACGAAGCCAAGATTATTTTACAATATATGTTAAACATTATTAACATTATTGAAAAAACAAAAGGAAGAAAGTTGTCTATACCGTATCTCTATTATGCTGTCTCACAGTATTACTATATGTTTATGGATTTCGATGAGGTTGGTTGTATATTTCATAAAGTAGAGTGTATATTGAGACCCACAATGATAAAGGTCATCATGATAAAGGTCTCTATGAAATTGAAATAATAATTTTCTCAAGTATTCAATGTCAAATGATGAATTTTGTGAAAAATAAGAACTATAATTATTTATAGTTTCTTAAATTCTAGAAGTACTATAGTTTTCAAAAATATAAATTAAATAAAATGAGAAACTAAAAAAATATAATTCAAACATATTTGAGCACTTTTAACTGTACACTATACACTTTTATACTATAAATTATTATTAAGTAATATAAATTCAACTCATAAAAATAATACACTTATGAATAAGAATAGGTATTTCCTATTTAGACAAATACTTTGTAATTTTAATCGTTCACTATTAGATTTACTACATTAGAGTTCACTATATTATTTTAACTAAAAATTAATTGTCAGGCAGTATAATATATACAGCATATTTTGTAGATCCTGAAAAGTTGAAAAAAGTGAGATACAACCTTTTTCATTATGGGTGTCAACATGCATACATTATGCAATGATAAATAATAGTATAGTGTATATTAATTATCACTTATTAAATATATGTATAAAATTAGTATATTAAACTGAACTAAAAAAATATTAAAAAAAGTTCTTTAGTTGTACCTACTTCTGGAAATGTGTACAAATATGTCATGTTAAGAGGACGTTATACCATCCATTTTAAGAGGTTCTGTGTAGGTAATTTTTAAGAAAATTTTTGAATAATGAAAATTTAACAATTAATAAATGTTAAAATACACTTTAAGAGTAATCTAAACATAATCTTATATCTGTACCACATTATATTGTTGTGTAATCACGACGTTTGTTCAAAAACTACTTGTAGTTTTTTGGTCACAGTTTGATCAAATATTATCATAAAAGATAAATAATTACACTAAATAAAAGACGAGAACTTAAAATAAGACCGAGCATAGTCTTTTTTCCAAAAAGTATATTTAAATATTTAAAATTTAAAACATGTCAAATTTCCAAATTAAAAAAATTTGAAAAAATTATTTGAATTAAAAAAAACATTATGTTCATCCATAGTAAATATTCATCTATTATATTCTGTCTGAGTTTCAAAATTTATAATTACAAGTAAGCTGTATTAACTGTAAGGCATAACGTGTTTTAATACTGTTTATATGTATGTATATGCGTCCTCCAAGAGAACATAGCACTTGCATTTTCTGTTTCCATCTAACCAACAAATAAATTACAAAATTTACGTTTAGTATTCTTGTCACAACTTTCTACAACTTCTCTCTTCGTAATCGTAGAGTCAAAATTTATACAAAATATGAATGATAAGAATATTTATTTGCTATGCGGTAGTGTGGAGATTTTTTAGTTAAATTTTTTTTTAGTTTTAAAATTTTTCAATTTTCAATTGAATTTTCAGTCACAGATTTTAGGCTATCAAAAAAAAAAAAAAAAAAAATTGAAAAAAAACCCCCACACTACGACATAGTAAATATTCTTATCTTTCATATTTTGTATACATATTGCTTCTCCAATATTACTAAGAGAAAAGTTATAGTTATAGATGAAAATTATTTTTAACAAATATCGTAATAACATAACAATAAAAAATGTTACTGACATATGACTGTTTTCATATTACTTTTAAAATATAATTAAATATTTTTAAGTTGTTGGATTTTCATTTTTCTTAAAAGTTTTTAAAAAAAATTAGTTTCAAACTCTCTTAAAAATGAGTTGTATAACATTTTCTTAAGTAATGTACATTTTAAAGATGTTTTGTCATATTAAGCAAATAAAAAATATGTATCACAAATGATATATATATATATATATATATATAATGTAATTTTTAATTAAAAATAATATTTTATTTTATCATATATTATATTATATAATATATATTTATTTACATAATTAATATAATAATTATTGTGTATATTTAAAAAGTTTTTAGTATTTTTATATGTTTTTATCACACTTGTCCCAAATTTTTGATGCTAGCAAAAGCATTGAAAAGTGACATTTTTGTCCACTGCATCAGGCCGAAAAGTCACAGTCCAAACCATTTTAATATGTGATATGTTTTTCTATCTGTACCATTTACTGTTTTTTTTTAGTGCTGTTCTAGATTATGCTTTGGTGTATCAAAACACCAATAAATAGAGAACAACATAGAGAGGGTCATAGATTATGACAGATCCTAACCTGCATATTTGTTTAATATATTTACATTAATTAATAAATAACAAAATATATGTGATATGTCGAAAATATTTAGATCAGGACTTGTCATAACCGGTGGTGGTTATGCGAACAATTATGGTTATGTTAAATGTAACCAAAAATAGTATATGTGGTTAGTGTGGGATGGCAATTTTGGTTTTGAGCGAAATATAGCACTCACTGATCCATTCAGTAGTACATGCCTTCCATGACAGAAATGATTTCCTTTCCGACCACATAATATTCTATTGCAGCTAGTTATATTTTATTAAAATAAAGTAATGTAATATATTATTTTTCTATTGGTCACCAAAAGTAATTTAGTTGCTATATTAATTTTGAAATAGTAATTTAATTTAGCACAGGTATTACTTTTAGACCAATAAAACTTACCTATAATCCAGCCCATTAGATAATGTACTGGTTACACGCATAGTTGTGTGCTTATTGATAATATGTAATATTTTTATTGCTTTTGTTTATTTAGGCATGGTCATGGGCTGTTAAATCTGTAAACGAACTTCATTATGAATGTGATACATTGACACCGTTGGTAATAAGTAACGCAATAAAAATTTGTGGTGTTCTGAATAAAATAAGCATAGGATTAAAATTAATACATCGATTATACAGTTACGAAAAAAAAATGGATCATACCATTATGCTTGATATTTTTATGAACCAGACATGCTACTTTTTGAGGACATGTTCAATTACACAAAATGAAATAAATTACCATGTAAATTTATTTTATTTTATTATTAATGACATAACTAGTTTTTAATTTGTATTATTTAACTCTAGATTGCATTGGACACTGTGAGAAATGTATTTGGTTACTACAACTTACGTACTGCGATTGTTTTCCTGAATTATGCACAAATTATTTCTAATTTTGAGTATGAGTTGAAAGTTAAAGAAGCAATGTAAGAAATATTATATATTTAAGTTATTACTTAATAATTTAATAATTATATTAAACTTAACATATTATAACTATCTTAGGCCTGCCATAATTCAAGCTCTGAGAATAATGACACAACTTAGCTTACCAGATGACAATATGTTAATGGTACTAGCTAGACAAATTGCTACACAAATACTACCTATAAGAATATACAAAATAATAGATCCAAAAAAAGTGTATCAAACTAATCCAATATTAAGTGAAGCTAAAATTGCTCATTTTAAAGTACTAGAAATGGCTTTAAAAATAGTTGGAGAAAAATCCATGCTTACAGCAAAAGCTTACTGTAATCTCGGCAAACTTTATTTAACTGAAACTAATTACGTGGTAATATATATTTTATTTTCTACAACAATAATTTCTATATTTCTAATCATTACTGAAACCAAACAATAATGTATTCATTATATATATATATTTTAATGTATTACAGAAGTCTGAAGAAATGTATTTAAGGGCGATTAAAGTGAAGGAATCAATTTTAGGCAAAAACCACCCGAAAGTAGCATTCTGCTTAGACCTCTTACTGTATTTATACATATATAAACTAAATTATTTCCCGCAAGCAATACATCTATGTTTTCGGACAATAAAAATATGTACGTAAATCAATTTAAATAAACCCAAATTAAATAATATTATACTAGTGTCATAAAATAATAAATATAAATTTTTGTTTAGATAATACTTCAAATGAAATTTATCAGGTTAGAATGTTGAAAAACAATAGAAACTTAGAAAAGTTGTTATATTATACTGTGCAAAATGATTCCGGAGGAGATTTGCTTCAAGAGATGCTGAGAGAGAATGAAGTTACTATACCTGAACTTTTCATCTTTAAGTTACGTGGACAAGCTGATATACTCTATATTATAGAAGATGATTTCAATTTTGAAGAGTTAAAAGTTTTAATAAATAGTTGAAGATATGATAAATAGGTAGCAAATTAAAATTAAACAATATAAATCCTTAATATTATACATATATGAGGCATATATTGACTTTAATGTACAAACATATATTTTTTTTCTAATAACTAATACTACTTTAAGTGTAATTAATAAAAAATTATTATTAATAATATTAGTTAAAGTGAATTTATGAAGTATTGTAAATTTATCTATCAACTATAACATAAATAGAATAATACATTTTAAGAAATAATAATTCTCAATATTTATATTGTAGAGTAATTTTGAAAGCATCTGAATAAGCAATATTAAAAACCAAATCTATAGTCGGGAAGACAAAAAGTGGCCACTGATGCGAATATTCCTGGCGATTTATTTTCATCAGGGTAATGTGAAATAGATTTTAGTGATATATGCCAAAATTGTGATAACGTTCCACAACCACCATAAAATAAAATTATAATAGCCAAAAGGTTCCATTTTTACGAACCTAAAAAGAAAATAATAAAAATGTATTCAAAAGTGTAGCTGGCCAGACGTTGTGCACAGACTGTGCGACTCGCACTATCAGCGTGTCTTAGTTTGAGAATCCCTCCTTATCAGAAAAAAAATAAATGTTGCTAACATATTTGACAGACAGCAGCCAGTTTTCATTCTCCCGACTATAGTTGTAATTAATTTTTTTTTAATCAAATTGATTTACCTATTTTGTGTTATTTTTTGGAGATTAAATTGTAAAATAAGTTTGTCTGTTTAATGGTAACTTTGAACCTTGAATTTATGTAATTGCCGATTAAAGATAACAGTTTTTTTTAGTCATTTTTATTATATAAAATATAATATTTAACTAATGAAAAGCACAACAAACATAACACAACACAAATTTAATAATCAGCTGAATATATTAATATTGATACATAACCAGCCAAAGATTATTTTAATATAAAAGATATACTTAATTACAGTTCACAAAATGATACATTTAAAAATGGGCTCACAAAAATAATAATTAGGGCCATTGGCAGGGTTTCTCCCCCTGGTAATTGTAATGCTAAAAAAGGGTATAAGGTATTTATATTTTAAATATAAACCTTAAACCTAAAACCGTACCAACTGACTGACATATGTGTTGTTAAAAATTAAAATATTGACTAAGATATTGTAAAATACTGATTAAACTTTAATATTTGATTTTTGTTTTCTACAATTAACCTAGCATTAGTTTTAATATTTTATGAATTTTATAATAATTATTATTAATTTTATTATAATTATTAAATCAATAAACTATATTTATAGAAATTTGTAATTTTTATATAAATTACATCATAATATTATTATATTATATTATATTATTATTATTACCTATATAATGTATATAGGTATTAGATTTTAAAAATAATTCTAATTGTATTTGATAATTTTAGTTATTTTTTTTTTTACTAATTTACAAATTTTACAAACTAAACTATATTAACATAATTTTACTTATTACATAATATTTCCAGAATTATAAATATTCAATAGTGTAATTTTTTGACAAAGCCTAAATGTATCTTTTTATTTATAGTATAATAATACTAATAAAATAAACTGTATTACATAACTTATAAGTCTTTAATGATATCTAAATTAATTTGTAAAATGTTAAAATAATTTTTCCAAATACCTTCATTGATTAATATTTAGTTATAACCCGTCCAGTTCATCTGCATCTTTGGCAACCATTACATTTTTAAATTTGTAGGGGTTATTAAAATTGCGAAAGTATAGATATGTTGCCCATATACTTTTTTTTTAGGTTATCTTTATGGAATACTTGCGGCAAAATACTGATAACCCATATTCATGATAATAAAAAGTTGCACATTATAGATATCTCACATTGTTCAATTAATTTTTTTAAACCCTTAATCTGATAAAACGTGTGACGTCACTGAGTACGCAGATGAACTGGACAGGTTATACGAGTGTGTATGCCATATATTTTATAATTTAAACATACCATTTAACAAGTTTTATGTAATTTTATCATAGGAAAATTATTGTTTTATTATTTAATATATTTCTGTATATTTTTTAGTATTTAAATATAATTCATAAAATAATATTGGTAAAATAAATTATTATTAAGTTTACTTAGCATATTATATATTGCAATTTAATGATTATTATTATTTTTTTTTTAATCTTTAGTATTATCATTTTTATTATAAAGAGATATTTAATATGAATAGTATTGTTTTATTGCTCAAATATTATAATGTGTTCTATAAATAATGTCAAATCAATAAAAATATAAAAATCCATTTATTTAAAATTCAAAAGTTAATTAATTCAAATAATATAATACTCTTATAAAATTAAATATATTATATTATAAAAAATAACTATATATTTATAAATAACTGATGTTGACTTTTTTGAATACTCTAGACATATTTTATTTTTATATAGTACTTTTTTACAATATATAATTATTTTTAAAAATCTATTGATGGCCAATTCACATATGCCACAATTGTATTACATGGCAAGACAAGCTACAGACTATAAGTACTGTATTCTGAAAATAAATCCATCTGGAATTAACTACTAATGGATGATGCAAAAATGCACGTGGACTTGAAAAAAATAAATTTTAACTTTTATTATTACTTCTTTGGTAGATATTGTATATATCCCCCAAAAGTTTAGTTTATCATAAATTGTGTAAAAACATTTTCAAATAATCATTATTCACTAAATTAAACGGTAATGGTTATGTTTATAAACATTTTTAAAAAAATCATAATTTTTAAGTATACAATACCTAATATGTCAAAATATCACATTATTTTATCATTTGAATCTTAATATAGTTTAATAAATCAACTCTAACAGTTATTAAATTATTTAATCTAGTCATTTTTCTTGTTATAGTAATGGACTTTGAAATAATGTTTAGTGTAAATCAATCGGTTAAATATCTAAAAATATTTTGATATGATTTTGACACATTTTCATGCAATATTTTTAAAATGTTGAATTTATAAAATTAAAACCACCAATTGATTCACTTTAGTGAGATCCATCTAAAAATGGGTTACAAAATTTGTGATCCGATCAACTGGTAAGGAAATACAGATTCTATTCTAAATTTATTGATTTGGTATGCCCAGAGAATTACTAAGATAAAAATAATTAAACATTTGAAACTGTATTAAAAATATATTTTGATAACTCAGAATATTATGATTAAATTGGATAGATTATGGTAATATTAGGATTTTATGTTTATTTTTGGAGTGGAATGAATCTACTATATTTACCATGTAAAACAAGTAATATACGGACTTAATTAACCATATAATCTGTACATTACTTGTATATGCTAAGGCCATAAAGAGCACTACTCTACATACACTACATTACTACGCTATGTATGCTTAATACACTAAGTTTACTCTATGATGGGATCACACTGAGTGCTACACATTGGATACTGATGTATAGTCACACTAGGATTTTGTATCCTGAAGTTTACGTTTCCCAGGGAGAGTGATGATAGGGACAATGAGGTTTTATTATTACTTGTATTAAATAATAAACGAAAAAAATTGGGTCCACGAAATAAGTGTTGAATAAAATTAGTTTGATGAATTTAATCACAACTCGTTAAATCTCATAAATTACGTAGATTAAATATGAAGTTAAATTTAGTGATTATTTTCGATTGAGTACAAATCATTTTATCCAACTTATATCCATTTTGCATGTGGTTTTCTACAAGTTGCATTGTGTTAACTACGATGTTTTCAAAAATCTAGCTTTCAGTCTTAATAAGTGATAAGTAATAGGTGATATGTAATAAGTTTGACTTTACACTAGCCTTCTTTATATTACTCTCTAACTTAATCATCATACCAAATTAAAAAAACGAAGTGAATCATAAAAATATGGATATTAAGGGTGGTAAAATTTCCCGATAAAACCATTTTTTTATGTAAATTAATATTATATTATAATTAAATTAAATTAATACTCCGTAGAAAATGATTAGTTGGACACTGAAACCACCATAAGACGTATAAATAATGAGAATAATTCAGTTAAATTGCCTTAAATTTATAATAATAAAAACATCGACTAATAATAAGATACCTATACAAAATTCTTAATTTTTCATTAAATTCCGATCAATTGTATGAGAAATTATTTAAAGTTATGAAAATTGTAAATAAAAACTATCAATATGCTTAAAAAGAATGTTTCTAATTACCAACTACATTTATAATTTATCAATAAAACTATCATAAAACCATTTTTTCGAAAACTCCTCCTCAATTCCTTCTGTAATTCTATCCAAAATAATGTATACCCATTCATTTTTAATCAATTCTATTATAATTATTTTCCACTTCAATTATTTTTCATTCATTCATCAAAATAATTTCCACTACAAATATTTACCTTTAATAAAATTTTAAAATTTGTCCATTGAAAATATTTTCCATTACAAAAACTGTTCCTTAAAAATGTTTTCCATAATAAATTATTGCCATTAGATTTAATTCTATTAAAAATAAATGCCATTTTGATTATTTTCCATGTCAAATTAATATAAAATTATTATACTCTGTAACCTTACTAATTGATATAGTATAATATCAAAATTAACAAATAACATTAAGTTATATAATAAAATATATATTGTGACGATGAAAATATTGAATTCTAGAATTTAGTTTTAAAAATTTCACAGTTTTACGATCCAAATATTTACTGTCCAATTTTGTACCGTCAAAACTTTTACTGTCCAAGATTCCAGATTCTTACATGCAATTTTTCACACGAGGAAAATTACCGTTTCTAACGCAAAGTTTTAACTTTAACCACTTTAATTGACTGCTATAATACAGTAATCTATGGGCTTAGAAATTGACATATTCATACACAAGCAACATAGTAAAATCGGATTTCGTATATCCAATTTCTTGAGTATAAAATATAGCATAATGGGTTGATTTTTGGATATTATGATGAAATGTTTTCATACGTATTTAAAATAACGTGGTAATTAAATATTATAAATACTCGTAACATGCTTAAAATTTAATTTATCAAAGAAAATAATTCTAAGATGTCATATATGCTCTATAATTATTATTATCATATCCTAAAATGTACTAATGCATATTACTTAATTGGAAATACAAAAGTCGATTTTATTATGTTGCATGGTGTCAAAGACAATCAGGTACTGAATACCCTTAAATTAATATATTTTGTATTTCAAATATCATAATATGGTAGGTATATGATATATAATATACTATATTATGATGTATCAATGATTTATTTTGGCCACCCTTAGAAATAAGGATATTAGCATTAGAGTTTACGTAAAATTAGGTAAATTGGTAAATTTATATACTCGTATATATATAGGTACCTATTTTTGTTTTCAAGTGAATTTTGTAAGTTAATTTTGTATGTTATTTCATAACCTCGTTAACAATTACTTTTTAAATCATTTAGTTATTTATATGTACAAAAACAAAAAAAAATATCTTTTTTCATTTTTACTATCTACTCTTAAAATTGTTCATAGGAAAAGAACATTTTAGTAATTTTATTATTACTCATTATATTATATACTTTATAAGGGAATGTAAAAATCGTTACACTAGTAAAACATTTAAAATAAGGGGTCACTCAATTTTTAAGTACGGTAAAAATATTAACCAAGTAAATAAAACATCGGTAAAATGTACGTAAATTTACATTTACCCATAAAATGTATTTTTGACCCGTTTAGTCGCCCCTAATATAAAACAATTTAAATATTGATATAAAGTTAATTAGAAAAAGAACCACCTATTTGAGAAACGACTAAGTCACAAATAATTGAAAAATGAGGTAATACAGGTAATGTGATCTCTGTGTGTATACCTACACATCATCTGCGAATATCTTGAAAATAAATATTTAATTCGACAATATTTACAGCACTGTCAAAATTCGGTATAGAAGATAAATATATACTCATAGAAATAACGTAAGTCCTGGACTTACGTTGTTTCTTCTCTATATAGATATATAAATTTAACAGAAGATGTTCTCCGTTATTCAACATTATCTAGCCGTTCGCGGCCATTTTTTTCTCTCGTGTGACCGTGATTTCATGATCATCAAACTTTATGATCGGGTCTACTCTGTTAGACAGTACATGAATTTTATTATAGTCGTTTTTATTGTCGTTTTCGGGTATTTTTAGTGGAGGCGTAAAATATTCTCGATTTCAAAAGGTGATGGTTGGTATACTATAAAAATAACATGCTGTCTATAGAGACCCTAGGTAAAAATATTCCAAAGGACAACAAACGAAGCTTTAAAATTTCATCGTATCGTGAATTTTCTTACTGTCGAAAATATCTTGGTTTGATAAAAGCTCGAGAATACATTGGCGGCTTACTCGAGGATACGTTCGATTTTAATGTGAACAGTAAAAAACTTAAATAATACTAATAATAATAATAATAATAATACTTAACTTAATTCCGCTACAATTCTCGAAAAATGTCGCAAATCCTGCAGGCGTACCGATTAACAAGAAGAAGATTGAAGACCTAAAACAATTTAAATCGTATATTCTGCATCATTATATGAAGTTCTACTGGAGGATTTTTCAGTGGAAAACAACAGTCGCGATTCTGAGTGAATATCAAACCCTCGAAGATTGATAATCTAATTAAATGAATAGTTAATTTATAATTTATATTAATTATCTATAAAGATATTTTATTGCAGTAATTTATCTTCTCTTTATAAGACGTCCAGTTTTCTGGTAATAGTAGTTCAGCTGCACAAATACACCATGGAACTTCATGTATTGTAGAATTAACGTAAGTCCAGAACTTTCGAGCGCGACCTTCGAGCAAACAATAGTGTCATTTTTTTTATTAATAAAATAAGTATTTAACCAAGTGCTTTCTACATAGCGAATCGATTTCTCCGCTACATATCATATTGCTTGCGTATGAATGGTTTTTGTTATTTTCTCCGAGTTTTTGGACTTACGTCGTTTCTCAAATAAGTGGTTCAAATAACCATTCATTTTATCACTAAAAAATTAATTGTAGCTTAACAATTAATGGATATTAGTTTTTTATATATAACATATTCGATATACAATCGTTTCATTATATGTATTTTCTTTATGAATACGGCTATACAAATTTCATTTCAAATTTAAAACGAGCATCTTAAAAATGTTAAAAAATTGTATCAAAAATAATTTTAACATGCATGAAGTAACATGGATGGTTCCTACCACGGTCTCACATCATTCGAACTTATTTATATATTTTTGGAATTAGAATTATGGTCAAATTAATTTGTGTCAAAATCATTTAGCATATGAATATTTATATTTGTATATTCAATGCACGTCTAAGTTTCGGATTAGAGTACCTACGTAGGATAGTTAAAAGTAAGCTTATAGGTACCTACGTGGAATACAAGAACCTTGATAGAAATGAGCAGAGAGTTACCAAAAGTTTTGATGAGCATGTATGTGAATATTTTTTGTGTGTAAGAAACAATGTGAAAAGTGTGGAAAACAAATGAAATTGGTGAGGGATATAAAACCATATAATCAGGAAAGACTAGTATCTATAAGGATTTGTGTAAAAGTGATGTTAGATGAAGAAATAAAAGAGGAAGAGTGGTGGAGGTGATCAGAAAAAGTGATAGAGCAATTATGGTGAAAAGAATATTCGAGTATAAGGTATTAAATATAGTAAGTGCATAAACTCCACAAGTGGAATATGAGGAAAGTAAAAAGGAAAATTTTTGGCAAGAGATGGCAGTAAAAGAAATATAAAAATAAGAAAGCTGTAGGACTGAAACGTAGTGTCGCAACTAAGGAGATGGATTTAAAGACTCCGGACTCCTCCCTTAGCACAGGTAAATAGGTAGTAAAATAGGTCAGGAAAGTCCACTCTACGAGGGTGATAAATTCTCAGTTTCCAAAGTATTTTAAACAATAATACAAAAATGTTATGAAATAAAACGAATAATATCTTTCACTCTGTAACAATGTTCCTCGTAATTATGTAAGAAAAATATTACAAAACGAATAATATCTATTATTATAGTTACTATGCATAGATAAACGAACAACAACGATGATAAAAGGTGTCTAAACTTATATGTTTAGAAACCTAAAATGTATATATTTTTTTACAAATACTAATATAAAAGTCTTAGTAAATATTTTTTTATATTAAATATCATAAAATAAGTGATAAGATACTTTTAAGGAGAAGTTTTATATCAAGTTTTTAAGGAGTTATGTGTAGACAATGTTTATGAAATTCTTCGAATCATGAAAATTTAACAACTAAAAATGTTAAAAGTAATCTAAAAATATTCTCATATCTATTTCACTTTTTATTGTTGTGTTATCACGACATTTGTTCAAAAACTACTTATAACTTTCTGATTACAGTTCCATTAAAAATTTTATTATAAAAGAGAAAAAATTAGGTACATTAAATAAAAATTGACAAAGCTGGGCAAGTTAATGATATTTTTTAACTCGTTAAGTTAAGTTAATTGAATATAATATAAGCTAAGTTAAGTTAAAAGTTACTTGTATATTTTGTGTTAACTTTTATCAAATTTCCTAATTAGGAAAAAAAGTCGATATACCTACTCAGTACTCATATATATCATAAAAAGGTAAAAAAGGATGGTTATTTTTTACGCTCAAATACACTACTGGGGACTTCTTCTGCCTGAAAAAGTGTATGTATGTAAAAATAAAAATACAACACGTCATTTTAAAACCCATACATAAATCAGAAATCGGAAAATAACTCCTCACTCCCAAAATACCTACATTATTGTTTGATTCACACTAATGTAGTATAAAATAAGTAGTACCCATCACTTCAATATATTTTCTATACTGAGTAGACATAAATACCAGCCTCCATGTAGTTAAAAAGACTGGGTTCAGCCCAATATGAAAAATTAACTGTATTAACTGTAAATGAAACCATTATTTTTTGTATTACATTTTTAGATAAAAAGAAAACAAATTTCGAACCTTTAATAAATGTCTGTAAAAATGATAGATTTTTGTGTAATCTTTAACCCACCTTTCATATAAAAATTAAAAGATTTGTTACTAAAAATATATAGTAGGTATATAAAAATAAGTAATAACTATAAATTTAAAATGGTTAAATTATGTTATATGGAGTACCTATAGTCTTTTAAAAACTTGGCATCTATGAAATGTTATTTATGCAACTTTGTGTGTTTATCAGTTTTGCACCTTCAGTGTTGCTAATAATGATAAGTAATAAAATAGTCATGGCCTAAATTATTGTTGAAAGTTACCATATATTATTTAGTATTTAGGTAACATATAAATGAGATAAACCTGTATCTATGTGACTATATGCGTATATATTTAATATTAATTAAAATACAAAGACAAAATGTAATTGATTTTTTATTGGACATTTTTATTTTATTTTAACAACAGTGATTTCAAAATTTTTGTCAGAAATGGAACCTCTTTATTTGTCAAAATAAATAATTATTCGGTAACAATTTATACTCGGTATATTAACTATTTTTAAAACATTATTATTATTTAATATTTATTACTTTGGAAAACATGGATAATACAAAATTAACAATGGTATACACGCGAGTAGGTACATAACTATATAGCCGCTGTGGGTACCTGTATTTTAGTGTATACCAGGCAGAGGAATTCTATATTAAAGTTATTTTTCATTTCAATTTCGTGAACGGTCAACGTCGCGGCGTGTGCTTGAGTGGTGCATCGATACTTATGGATTACTTACATGCTATTGTAGGTATCTACTAAAATTGCTTATAGGTACTAAAAAGTAAAATCATCATTCAAAAATTTGCATTGTTCTTCGGACAATATTTAACTTAATTTAGATACTTTTGTATAAAGTTAACTTGAAGTTAACACGTTAAGTTTTATAAAAAAGTAGCTTATTAAGTTAAAAGTTAATCTGAAAAAAAAGTAACGCGTTAAGTAACTTAATTAAAATTAACTTAACATTTTAACTTAATATTAACTTTTAACTCGTAATACCCAGCCTTGAAAATGAAAACTTGCACTAAGACCGCGGAGCATAGAGTTTTTATTCAAAAAGTGTATTTAATGATCTAAAATTTGTGATAGAAAAACGTCAAATTTTAAAATTTAAAAAAAACACGTTGAAAAATTATTTTAATTATAAAAACTCAAAGTTTGTTCATAATTAATATTCTCATCTATCATATTCTGTTTAAATTTTGAATCCATGATAACTAAGAGAAAAGTTGAACTTGGGAAGCTAGAACGTATTTTAATGTCATTAAAACACATGTAAAGCATTTTCTTAATCAGAGAAGAGGTACATATATTAATATAGTAAACCTGCATATTTTCAAAAAAAACCTCGCATTTCTCATTTTATTTACTTTTAAACATCTAAAAAATACGAACCAAAAATAATATATTGTAGATAACAATATAATTATTTAGTGCCCAGTGTGGATGTTTTTGTCCTCTCCCTTGAGAAATTCCTAGTTATGCCACTGCTGAAAAGAGTAGGTATTAGTATAAATATGAGAGGTATTAGAAAGTTTAGGTATAGAATGACGGGCTAAGTTCTTTAAAAATGTACTTGTCAGTGAAACAATTCTAGAAGTGTTGAAGAAGATTTGTGCGGTGCCAATATTTAAGGATAAAAGAAATATACCGGAATGTGAGAATTATAGAGAGATCCAACTAATCAGTCACAGTATGAAAAATTGAAAAAACGTAATAGATAAGTTGGTGAAATTTGAGACATTTGTTTGAATAAATCAGCTTAGGTTTATATCTGGGAGGTGAAAAATGGGAACTATTCTTTTTGGCTTTTCTCATACACCACTTGTAGAACATACTTACATACCTATACAAATGGGATGTGAGGAAAGCCAAAAGGAAGAGTTCTGGCAAGAAATAGATAAAGTAAAGAAAGATTTACCAGGAATTGAATATATTGTGATTTGAGGTGATATGAATGGACATGCGAGAATTGATAGAACAAATTATTATAGAGTGCATGATAGATATAGATTTGGAGAAAAAAATTTGGGTGGAGAATGAGTACTTGATTTCCCGTCAGCGTACATACATTTGCGATTGTGAATACTTATTTTTAGAAAGAGGCATTATTATAATCTATAAGAGTGGAGGAAACAAGTTACAAATGACAAAGTGAATAACTGGCTATGCATAGTTTCTTTACCCGACACTGATATAAATTCCGAACATTCTGCCTCATATCTAGAATCAATATTGTTAAGGGATGCGTTTCTAAAACGAACGATTACTGGAACTAATTCCTTTTATTTGATGAATGGATTATCATTATTTTTAAAGGAATAGAAACATAATATATTGTAATTCCATTTTTATCGAAATTATATTAATAATTAAACTAAAAATGTTAATCACTGAATTATTGAATCATTGAACATGAGTACCTTATAAATGAGTACTTTATAAGATACACCATAACATTAGCAAAATACTTAATTCCAATTCTAGATCAACTGAAAGAATATATTTCATGCTACAGCCTACAATACATAAGGAATTCATTCTATATCATGAGCCAGGCTATAGGTAAATATAAAACATTTTTATAAAACTATTTTCAAAAAGTTTTTTGTGTAACTACTTAATTTTATATTTCTTCAAAATTTAAAACTTTATCCATCTCGGCTTTGTTAAAACTATATCAAATTTTTATGTTCAATTGATAATCTACGATTTAAATTATAATTTTTTAAAGAATATATTTTGATGTGAACTTATTAATTTTTACATTTTAAATCTCTTGGGTATTTTGCGAGAAATAAGTGCTATGATTTAAAATTTGGCGAAGTGGATAAATACTGTAATAATTATTTATAATGTACTACAGTAATTCACAATGCTCTATATTAAATTTGAGAATTTATTACTCAGAAAATAATAGTTTAATTTAAAAATCAAAATGTGAAATGTGTAAAATTCTGATACATTTATGTTGATTAAGAATTTATAATGTATATCATAGGTCCCCATTTTAAAATCAAATTTTAGAATAGTCTTAACAATACAAGAGAGGGGGAATATATTTTAAAATAGTGTGGATTTATGTGCAGCCATCTCTTATCACTCTCTATTTTATTCACATTTTCATTTTTAGACTTCCTCTTCCCCTAAACATTCCCTGTATAAATAATACTATCTCTATTTCTTCCCACCATAAATCATGTCCGAGCCATTTCATTCTATTCTCTCTAATTTTTTCTACTATTGAAGCACCTATTGAATACACCTTTCATAATTTTTTCTTCATTAATGCTCACTTCATGATTTCTCTAGAAACCCTGTTATACACCTCCTCTAGTTGAATAAAAACCATACACAACAAATATTGAAATACGTATTAAGAATTATATTAAGAGTAGGTTCATGGTCACTGGGTTTTTAAATAATTTTTAGTAAAAAATTAAAACATTGTTTTGGCAGAAGTGAAAATCCAAACCTTTTAATTTTTGTTGAAAATAGGCAATGTTATTTTTGTAGAAACAAAACGTAATATTTGACCTAACCTACCTAAACAATTGTCTAAACGAACATATTTTAAACAATAAACTATAATAGCATAAAGAATTTTAGAATAATTTGCTTAATCTACTATACTTATGTATAGACATCTAAAACTAACAAAACAAATAAAAATAATATATATTGATATTGGAAACCTCAGCAATGAATTTGTATTGTAAAGACAGATGGACGTATAATATACATAAAAAAAAAATTATATATTTATAAATTATACCTATATTTATTTTTATTTTTATAAGAGTACTAGCTGAATTGCCCAGATTTGTCCGTGAACAGTTTTGCCCGGTATGGGAGGGGGTAAGATGTGAAATGTAATATTATCAAATACAATAAATAATAAAAATTTCGATTTATTCATTAATTTGATAACAGAAGCGTTTTATCTGTCTTGAAAAGATAGTTTAGTTGTGTGTTCATTTTCTATTTAATTTTGTTTCCACGCGATTGAAACAATTTATTATTTTGTTTATAGTCGATTGTTGTACTAGTGATTCAAATTAAATAGAAAATAAAACATTTAGACCCCTAAACACTACTGGTCGAATCGAAAATTTTTAATTTTAATAGCTAAAAACCAGCTCCTGGCAACACGGATCATTTTGCAAAATACTGCGTAAAAATCGGTCCAGTAGTTTCTGAGTCTATTAATCTCAGATATAGCCGGGGCCCACTGCATATTATGAATTGCCAGTGAACGTGATAATTAATCCACTCAAACGTAATATTTTTTTAAATCCTTTTTTATTGCATGGTAATTTTTGTATTAGAGGAACCATTATTCTAAATTTCAAATTCGTACGTTGTATAGTTTTTGAGATACAGCGACCAGTGAGTGAGTGGTATTTGGCTTTTATATTACATTTTTTAAATTAATTATTTTTTAATTTTTGATTTTAAATATATTATATAATATAAAATGAATAATATTTATCTCCCTGGTAACCAAAGCAACACACTCGGAACTACCTATTTACTAATAACTACGGACAGATGACAGACGGACACAATGATGCCTAAACCTATTTACGTACATACATATTAAATATACTATTACACAAGAAAAAATGTGGTTATACCTAATATGTTAAAATGAAAAAAAATTAATTTTTTACAAAAAGTATTAAAACTTTAAAAAATGTACAAGCTATCGACATTAAATATAGTACCTATATAACGTTCGTACGCTGACACTAACTTTTTCTATCTTTTCCTCGACATAATATAATAATAAAATATAATGTTCTGTGAAATACACAAAATTAATAATTTATTGTTGTTGTAAATGTAAGTATGTAACACAACTTTGAAACACTTGACAATTATTAGTTTATTAAGGTTTATTTATCCATTTTATTGATATTATAAATATATGTATACATTTAAATAAAAATAAGAAATAGTTTTTAAATATATAATCGACATATAAAATTCAATCTTGAAATAAAATTAATATGACACATGGATTTAAAAAATCCAGGTATATCACCCACTGTGTATGTATAATAAAATGGTAAAGACTGCAATCTATAGTCAAATCAACAATATTCCTCGTATTTTTAGTAGGTACTTAAGGTACTAGTCATATTAAGGTATGTATTAGCCCCAAAAATTATGAAATTAGTAGGTAAGTGTGTAAATCAAATTAGCCAATTCTACATTTCATATGTTGATGAGAAAAATAAAGAAGTGATTCAATGGCAAAATGATTAAATATATAGTATGAAAACCAGAATATTTTCGGGACTGCGAACAACGAAAAGACTGACTGAACGGCGTTATTATAAGGTCTAAAACATATGTTTAGAAATCTGAAACAACATATTGTGTTACATAGGTATTTAAAAACATTTTACATTTTTCAATAAAAATATGTATATATTTTGATTTATTTTATTACAATAAAACTCATGCTCTACTTATAAAATACAGATAAACAAAAACTGGCCAATACTTCCAAAAGTGGGACAAACATATTTTCGTTTAAAGTTTGTAAGGATAAGGAGTCGCCATCCTCAACATTCCTTGCTAATTGTATTATGATTGTATAGTATTATAGTTCCTAATACAATAGTTCTTCAGGTATTTTCAGTTTATTAATTTTTTTATTACTTTTATTGTGAGTAATTTACACACAATTAATTTTAATGCCTATTTGCTAAGTAAGTATTTAAAGTGCATTTTTACAGCACTATTTTTCCGTTTTAATGTTATTAATATTATATCTCGGTTATGATGGATTATTATAAAATTACATCACTATAGGCGTGTTTTCGCGATTAACCAAATGTATTGTGGTTACTGAATTTTATAAACAATCAGTTTTGGTTATAATAATTTATAACCGATCAAATGTAGTGGTTATTATGTTTGGTTATAGATAAGACAAAATAATATAACCTAGTTAATCGCGAAAACACGCCTTATATTATAATAATAACCATTATATAATATATAATTATATTAATATATAATTATCATTATAATCATTAGGTATTTCATTTAAAATTTATATACTGGCATTGATATTAAATCATATTATTTTGTTAGAGGTCATTTTTTGATATTCCTTGCAATAGTTTTCTTAAGTATATATGTAATAGAACACTATTGAATCAAAAACCCAAAAATGTAATGAAAAATATGTATTTGGTGAAATCGATTTTTTTTTGTGTTATTCGGAAAATCATAAGTTCAGAAACTTGAAATTTGAAAGATGATTCTGAAGTTCAATATGATATTATTTGAAATAATAAAAATTAGTTAATCATGACAACTTAATTTGTTATTTTGCTACTTCTTCTGCATTTATAAAATATTTCCGTTATAGATGGTATTTTTTTTTAAGACATTTTTATAATTTCAAAACTCCTAATAGACTATTTAACTCGAAAAAATATAAATATACAGATGCAAAAATTTGCTCAGAATCTTAAAGTATATATTCAAAATTTTCAAAATCGATTAATTTTGAAGTGTTTAGTTTTAGCTTGTTACATTGAAATAAAGGAGTAAGTAGTAAAGTTGACCAAAAAATATATTTATTTCACCGTTTTCACGTAAAAAAATTTGAAATGATAAATAAAAAAATATAAACTTCGCTTGCCTGGTGTTATTAAAATTCGAAAAATAAATTGTAATATAAAAATATATTTATATAATATAACAAAATACGCAACATAAAATACATAAGATAAATACATGTAGGCAGAATAACATTAGATTATAAATAAATGGGAAGGGAGGTAATTCGAGTATCAAAAATACAGTAACTAAAAAGAGGCGGTTAAGGGTAAAGGTTAACTTTGATGACCTATGTTTAAAATTAAGAATACGCTATATCAACCATTTTTAAGGGGTGCTGTGTAGGCAATTTTCAAGAAGTTTATTGAATAATGGAAATTATTTAAAAATTATATTGTTAATTAAGAAATTATACAGCCTTGTAGATTTTTTTTGACAATTTTTTTTTTTTTATTGGCTTAAATGCTTTTGTGACTATTCAAAAATGATACCCAAAAGTCTATGTGTTTAAATGGTCCAAACAGTTGATTTTTTAGTGAAATCACAATAGTGATTTGCTGGTAATTTGTGAATGAGCTTCGAATGCTTGCTTTTTAAATTTTGAGTTCAATTTAAAGCCAATTCCAGATTAAAGATTTAAACGTTTAAAACAATTAGGGTACCTACCCTAGTTTTCATTATCAGTATGTATCCAAATATTAACAATTGGTACGGCGAGTCCGGATAATTTCGCGCGGTCGAAACCGTTGTCGATGCGCGTCTCCACGGACATATGTTCCCTACCCTCGGTACGCACCGCGCGTAAATCGTCCTAAACGAAACCAGTATGTACCGGCCAATAACCCTCGTCCACCGCCGTCTCTAAAGTTTGGCTTGACGATCGACTTTCGTTGTCGTCGTGCGACCGGGTCGATCTCGTTCCCCAACCGCCGATCGAGCATCACACGCCAGTGTTATTTTTTTATAAATCGGTTTTACTGTTTTTTTTTTTTGTCACCTGTATTTTTCCTCCATAGTGTATCAATTGATCACTATGGAGTAGACCATAATCGTTTTCCGGAGATGGGGATCACCCAACGACGGCGAGGTCCAGAGGACAAATGTCACGCAACAGCGTGACGCGTGGTAAATATATTTTTTATATACAATATCTTTACCGGTACTTTGCCTATATTTTCCTCTTTGGTTACCTACCGTTATTTTGAGTTACCTATTTAGTGTTTTATATTCGTTGTGATTTATTTAAATCCACCTATTTTTTTTTTTTTTTTAATTGTCCATCCGATACCGATACCGTATCCGATACTGGATACGGCCTCTCATGAGGTTTTGTTTTTGTTTTTTGTTTATATATATATTAGTTTCAGAATGATGTATACTCTCGTCGACCCTTTAGGTATATATTTTTGTTTTTCTATTCTGTTGGAGTTTTACGACAGACGAGCTTTTTCCACAAATAACTTCAATAAAATATATCATTCCACTTAATAAAAACTTCAGCTCTTATTCATTTATTTTATATTTTCAAAATTCATTCTTTCACATATAAAAATCCACGGTACTCTGGCCACAAGGTCTCGGCTCGTGATTGGCGACCCTTCCGTACTACACGGTTCATAACGCTCGTGGAAACGGCCGATGAAATTTCCGAGACGTTACAAACAATTAATTAGAACATTTTTAAATTTATTATAATACTTGAAAATTTAAAAGCTTCTCAAATTTATGTTTTTTCAAGGCGGACCATCAACTAGCGCCTTCAATTTTCAACCGATCAACTCCAAATTTTAATTGTAGCTTTATAATGCTATTTTCTAGTGAAGTTTTAAGTTAAAATTTAAAGTTTTTGGATTGATTGAAAATTAACGATTTTATGACCACTTTGACCAATTTGTTCATAAAAAATAATATTTTGCCATTTTTGTAAAAATTAATATTTCAGAAAAATCCTACATAGGTAATTCACTAGATTTTGGCATCTTCTTTTAAAATCTTTTTCGTATTTTGTTTCAAAATAATTTAAAGAAAACTTTTCTTGTATTTCAAGACTTATATTAACATGTATGAAAAACATAATCAAAGTATATAATTCATTTTTCTTAAATAAATTGGAGAAAATGACCCTTAATTTCATGTACCTACACAAGGTATTACCACTTAATAATAAAATATGTATTTATCGTATAGATGGGATTAAAATTCAAGATTTTAAGACACGTTGAGCTACATTTGAGACTATTTAATATTAGCTGATAAAATTTTGGTTTAGATGAAATTCACCTTTTTCAAAATCATTACGATAATGATCATTTATATATGTAGGTATATATTTAAAAGTTATAACAAACCTTCTCGATAACAAATTTGCAATATTTCTTATCACCATTATTGACTTGTTTTCAAATCTATCAACTTAAAATTACGTGTAGGTACTAACAGTTGCACCCACATATTATGTTACCAGGTAATTCAATTGCATATACTCTCAAGGGGGTGTAGGGTGGTTTCTGGGCGTACTAAATTTTTAAAGGAATCTAATTTTTAGTGTGGTATAAGTCCCAGTTTGATCATTTTTGTATTATGAATATTAACATGATCGCATAGATAAGAAAGAAATGGATAGCAACTACATTATAATCATTGGAAATGAAGACAGACAACATTAAACTAAATAATAAGGTACCTATGTGTTAGCCTAATTTAATATTTTTACATTTCATTCAAACACGTCGTATTTACCTATTTATATTATACTATATTTAATTAGATATATTTCTTATAGTTATTAATTTTTAATCGTATTTATTTATTTTATCACATTTTTAATATAAAATATAAAAATTTAACTTGAGCTTTCAAAATGTATGGAGTTTACACTCCCTGGCTAAACGTAAAATAGTTGCGGATTTGAGAGGGGCGATAGGGCGATCGCCCTCCTTGGGCCGTGCTTTTTTGTATTATTGCATTTACAAAATGTCACCAAAAATTTGGAAAAATAGGTACATCAATATCATTTGTTAGATAAAGATGGTATTATTATTATGTTAATATTATTCTTAAACTACAAATATAATAAAACTTCAATGAATATTTTCTCCTCATGACCACCGTGACCGTCCGTATTGCCCGTTTATTCGACGATTGTTTTTACGACCCGGTTTCCCGATCCGAACGGATGAAAACCCAAAATTAAGACCTTAGGAGCACGTTGGTTGTGGTCGGCCTTCGATTAGTCGCCGCGCTGCCTTCTTATTTTCTCTTCAAAGTTCTTATCTTTTCTTATCGTCGTATACTAGTACCGACCTCGAACTAAAATAATATTCTGTGTTCTCGTCTCCTCGTTCGCTGATTTTAATTGATAGATATTCTATGCCTTATATCAAGTAGTAAATTTATTTATTTTTGATATTTACTATAAGTGTGATTCATATTTCGTTTATATTGCAAAATAAGCAAATTTATTATTTTAAAATAAAACGTAATGAAATAATAGGATCTCTAGATTCGGTTTTTAGAAAAATTAAATAAATATATTATATTTATTGTTTATATTTTTTACATCTTTTAGTATGAAATTTTGAATTTACCAATGATGTACAAATTTAGTATATTATGGTCGACTAACATTTTCTAAACTAAAATGTTTAATTGTACATTTAAATAAATATATATAATATAAGAGGTAAATTAAAATAAAATTTTTTTTAAATTCTTTATTACATTTTGTTAGTTTAGATATGTACATTTTACAAAACGATATGCAGGTACAATCTTGACATGATATTTATAATATATATATATATATTATATTATACAAATTATATTTATATAATTTAATTATATCTGTAAAATGCATACTAAACTATAATTAATTATTGGTAGATTAAAAGATAGCCTACATTTAGGTACCTTTGTAGGCAGTGGTAACGAAATATATTTTGTCAACCAATTCAACTATCCAAAATAATACACTCACCCGCCTCAAAGAAAAATTTCCTAAAACTCACTTAAAAAAAAAAAACATTATAAAGCAAAAAAAATGTCTTTCGTAAAATTGCAAAAGTATGCGAACCGCCGATCCATTCACCTCTAAATTTCATTATATACATATTTAAATATAGTCTTGATAACTGAAAAAATTAATATTTTTTTTAATATTAAAATTAATAATAAATAATAATGTTACTATTTTAAAGTACTTAAATTAAGTTTTTAAAAATTCGCCTCTCCCCCTTAGATGACCTCTAGATCTGCTACTGACGCAAATATTTTCAAATTTATCGTAACTACATAATTTTAAATTAATAAATTTTCGAGTTCTTTTGAGTAGGTATTAGGGTATAATTTAATACAATTTGTATCACGAGATTACAAATTATAAAAATTTGGTTATAAATAGTTACAAATAATTTTTATTATTAGAAATAGGTATAATACAATTTGTTTAAAACATTTTATTGGATAATTTGAGAAGATACAAAATTGACCCTTCTCCCATAGATATATTTGTTTTAAGTTTGATACGATGACGTTACAAATAGTTACAAATTAAAAAAATGAGGTTACAAAAATTACGTTTGGATTAGAAACTAACTTTACACATATAAGCTTTTGATCTCATGGTCCCTCTCCCCCTATAAAACTACCATTACTAAAAATAATCACAAAGCAAAATGATTTAAAAAAAATATATACATTGCTTTAGTAAAAGTAGGTGGGCGAGTATAAATATAATTTAGTTGCGTGTGCTCTTGAAAAACCTTTGTGTACCACTAGGTACCAACATACTTTTTAAATGTATGTATATAATATATAAATAGTTTAAAATGGTCAAATATTTTTAGAAATGTTATTAAGTCAGTATAATGTAAAAAATTACAACTTATAAACTATTAAACACTAAATTTCAAGTCTAAAATTATATTTTTTGTAAGATAGATAATTGTAGATTTTGTAAAATAGTTTTTACACCTTTACTTAACCTTTTTAATAAATATACAAACTATGTGAAATTTTTTACCTCAAAATGTCTTCTTTATTTTTTCTATTTTAAAAATATAAAATAATTGTAAAACCAATACATTACTTGCTTTACTGAGAATTAAAAACCTATGGGGCAACTATTTCCTTCACTTCTTCCCTGGGACTTCTCGTGTCAGTAGTAGTGGAAGTATCATATTTATAATAATTTTATAATAAATTGAATTATTACTAATATTAATGTATACATTTTTTAATTTGTTTAAAAAAAAAATTGAACACATATTATTTTTTTAAATATGTTAATAGTACTTCTTGATAATATCTCTAATCTATAATCGGAAAATATTACGACGTCATCTAATTAATTGAAAAATAATCTATGACGTCATTGTGTTTGTCGTTTACAAATTAGAGCACGAATTAAGACTAACTTAATCTTAATATTAATTCATGAATTAGAGTAAGTTGTTATCAACTTAAAATTGAATTATAATTTACATTAATTTACACAAATTATTACAATTTTTTACTAAAAAATAATTATAAAAATAATAATAATAATAAGATATTATGTTGAAACTTTTTTTAATGCGCTATCCAATTAATATATTCACATTTATTATTAAATTATTATATTTATCAAGTGATTAACATCAATAGTACCTATTACTAGTTTGACATAACACAAATTGTATTCTCGCCGTTCGCTTGTTTCAACGACTTGGTGACCAAAATATAGAACTAAATGAAAATAACCCAAAAATATCTAAATAGGTATTTGCGCTATGTTTGGCTACAAAACCAAATAGGTAGTGTTAAGTCTGCAAAAATAAATTAAAATAGTACCTAATAAATAAAGGGTTTCTTCTTCAATTGGTTTGTACATACTGAAAGATTGTTTGATTTTAAAAAGTGTATTTAAATTAAATAAAAATGCATTCAATTTTTTAGGTATAAAAATAGTTATTAACAAGGCTGAGCATTAACGAGTTAAAAGTTAAAATTAAGTTAATTTTAATTAAGTTACTTAACGCGTTACTTTTTTTTAAATTAACTTTTAACTTAATAAGTTACTTTTTTTTATTAAACTTAACGTGTTAATTTCAAGTTAACTTATACAAAAGTATCTAAATTAAGTTAAATTTGCCCGAAGAATAAAATGCAAATTTTTGAATGAGAACTTTACTTTTTAGTACCTATACGCAATTTTAGTAGGTACCTACAATAGCATGTACGTAATCCATAAGTATCGATGCACCACTCATGCACACGCCGCGGCGTTGACCGTTCACGAAATTGAAATGAAAAATAACTTTAATATAGAATTCCTCTATCTGGTATACACTAAAATACAGGTACCTACAGAGGCTATATAGTTATGTACCTACTCTCGTGTATTCCATTGTTAATTTTGTATTATCAATGTTTTCCAAAGTAATAAATATTAAATAATAATAATGTTTTAAAAATAGTTAATATACCGAGTATAAATTGTTACCGAATATTTATTTATTTTCACAGATGGATAGGTTCCATTTCTAACAAAAATATTGAAATGTCTTTGTTGTTAAAATATAATAAAAATGTCTAATAAAAAATCAATTACATTTTGTCTCAATAATTTAATTAATATTAAATACATACACATATAGTCACATAGATACAGGCTTATCTCATTTATATGGTACCTAAATAATATATGGTAACTTTCAACAATAATTTAGGCCATGTCTATTTTATTATTTATCATTTTTAGCAACACGGAGGTGGGAAACTGATAAACATTACACAGTTGCGTGAATAATATTTCATAGATGGCAAGTTTTGTTAAGACTATAGGTACTCATTTCCATATAATATAATATAACTATTTTAAATTTAGTCTTTTAAAATTTATATGAAAGGTGGTATAGTTACACAAACATCTATAACTTTTAAAGACATTTATTAAAGGTTTGAAATTTTTTTTATTTTTATCGAAAAATATAATACAAAAAATAATGGTTTTATTTACAGTTATTCCATATTGGGCTGAGTCCAGTCTTTTTAACTAAATGGAGGCTGGTATTTATGTCTACCCTGTATAGAAAATATATTAAAGTGATGGGTACTGCTTATTTTATACTACATTAGTGTGAATCGAGCAGTAATGTAGGTATCTTGTCAGTTTTTTTTAAAATTATTTTCTGATTTCTGATTTATGTATGGGTTTTAAAATGACGTATTGTATTTTTATTTTTACATAAATACACTTTTTTAGGCAGAAGAAAACCCCAGTAGTTTTTTTGAGTGTAAAGAATTACTACCCTTTTTAACCTTTTTACGATATATAGGTATATCGATTTTTTTTCCTAATTAGCAAATTTTAACTTTTAACTAAGTTAAGTTACTTTTTTTTTTCAAAGTTAACTTTTAACATTAAAAGTTAACAAAAAATATAAGAGTAACTTTTAACTTAACTTAACTTATATTATTTTCAATTAACTTAATTTAACGAGTTACAAAATATCGTTAACTTGCCTAGCCCTGGTTATTAAATCACTTGAGTTCAAAATACTCATTTTCACACATGTAATAAATATAATATGTAGGTAATATGAAAAAGTGGCTATGACGAAATATTATATCAATCCCCATAAAAAATAAAAAGTGTGCATTACGAAAAGTCAGATAAAATAGCAACTGCTTCGTCCCATTATTCGCAGTGGGCAAGCATAGCTCACAGCGACTGTACAGGCCAAAGTAAACAGAAGTGATTTATATTGTTTAATATTAGGCATTACACACATTAGTGTAATAATATGTTATGAGTGTTGAAGACTACCGATCTGTTCATCCTTATAATCACAGAACATATCCCGAGATGGTAAAAATTCTGTTCTTGCACCTATTTCGAAGCTGATTAGAAATTATGAAAAGTAAATTGTCTATAAATAACAAAACTTGGGCGGTTGCCAGAAATCGTCCCGTCGGAATCGCTCAAATTCTGTCGCCGCGACGTGACGTGAAAGCGGCCAGTTTGAGTGGCCTCAAAGGGCGAATACCAGACGTGTTTCAATAACGATTAATTAGTACCTATGCTATCACAGTATTACTATGGAACGTAGATGCATTCATAGATAAGAATAGTTGTGGATACACCGCTCTGCCGTCCATAATCAATAGCCAGTCCTCCCTTATCTTCGGCCCATGTCGGTAACCGATATTTGGCCCGATACCGTATACAACATCACGTCGGCCGGCATTTGTTTGTATCGATCAGCCGTTCAGGTTTCTATCGGCCCTCGGCCAATCGGAGCGTGACACAGCGCCGGCAATATGGCCGGTCTTCACAGAGTGGAAGTGTCGAACGGGCCGCTGTATTACTGACGCCGGCCGCCGCCGCAAGACCCATTGTGTACGTGTATTGTATACGTGTACGTTGTGTGCCGCGTAGGAACAATACGGCAGTGTTCTTTTATCTACACACCCCGGCGTCGCATCGGTACAATCCAAATTGGCTTTGACGACACAACAGACTGTTAATTCTGCCGATCCGTGGGCGCCGGACGTGTCCGTTAGGGAATATTGCGGTTCGCGCTCACTGGTAGCGATCTTACGCAATCCGTTACGTGATCGCTAGTTAACGGGACTTGTTATACTTCGATTTTACGTTGCATAAACAAAACACAATGCCTTCGGATCGTGAATCTAAAGGGTAAGTACAAACGTCCGTGTATGCTGACATCTTCACACGCAATACCATTACATATGACTAAATACAATTTCCCATTTTCGAAACCGTATTGACTACCTAGGTGTATTAATATGAACATTATAGTATAGGTAGGTACTTACATCGAATACACTGGCGCCAAGTCATCGATATGAAAATGTATTTCCCAGAAGAATGCCATTTGGCCATTGGTTCGATTATCGTTTGCCATTTTTTTCTCGGATTTTCAATCTAGGTACCTATATTCGTACTTCAGGCACTTCTATGGAAACCCACTATAAATCCGAATGACCGAAAACAACGATATAAAATAATGTGTTGATATGTGAGCGACAACCTAACCAGTAGATACTCATCGAACATTTCATGGCCATTACACAGCGAGTTATTACAATAAGCGTTCGTCATGCCAGTCGAATTTTACCTTGGCAATGAGTAATGGGGGTACACCTATATAGTAAAAAAATAGTGAGTGTTTCATAGATTCAATGTTTTCACACATAACGCTGTTGTCAGATATATTTTTAATTATATATATATTTTTTTTTTTGTTGTTTTAATTTTATTCGGGTTTTCACATTGAATCCAATCCGAAAATATATTACTTTAATACACTGAAAGAATTACATAATATTTTGGACTATCGAAGTTTTTATCAGTCTGATTTGAATAATTTTACAATATAAATCAATGATGTTGTTCTGTGTGAAAAGCATATCTAATACCAATATAAAGAATATTATTCTTTGTAAATGCATTTTATGTTCAAACCATTTGTAAAAATTATTTACTAAATCCCAAGTCAATAATTATAATTTCCAACTCGTGGAAAACATATAATATATTTGAATCATCATTACAATTTTGTGTAGATCCTAGCACTCATACGCAAAACATGACTTCGTAATATTTTTACCGGACAATCTAGGATCTAAACTCACTAATATCAACTTCATAATATCAATACGAATAATTTTAATTTAATGTTTAATGTAGGTACATGACCTGAATAATTTTTGTAATTTTTGTTTTAGATACAAATTTTTTGGTGAGAAAAAAAATAATGTTAATAGATTGCCTGTTTATGGACATTATAAAAAAATGTTTGCTCGTAATTGGAAGCAGTCGAAAATACATCATGATATTGGGAAGGTAATATATTCATTTAAAGTTGTATAATTCATTTAAAATAAAATGAGAAATTCTATCAATTTATTTAGATTTATTTAGCAATAATACTTTTATAATTTATTTTTATTTTTAAATTACATGATTTTTAGATTTCAGTGTTGTGTTTAGAATGAAGTAAAGAAATTTTATATTGTATTAATATTCATTAAATGCCTACATCATAAATTAAATATTAATTTAGCTTACTTTTTTTGTATACATAAAACTGATTATTTTCTTTATTTTAAATCGAAGATGAAAAATTTATGAACTTTATGTAATTTGCATCCCAACATGTATAAAACTAAAAAAGACCACAAATTATTTGAAATACAAATTTATTTAATGATTTATTTAGGTATTATATATTTATAAGGTTAAGGGGTAATAAGACCAATGTGAAATTGACGTAAAATTACAATAAAACTGTGGGACTTCAAAAAGTCAGATTTCAATTTCAAAAACCGTTTTGAATTCATAAATTTCTGTTATAATTTTAAATTTCTATATCTAAATTCTAAAGATTGATCAAGGTGTTTATTTTTTATTTTTTAGCTGTGTTATCTATTATTAAAATAACAATTTTTAAACATTGATAATATTTCAATCTGTAATAAATTATTAATATATATATAATACTAATAATAAAGAAAAATGCCTCAAACAATTTCTAGAAGACAGGCTGACACATTCAAATCTGTTTACAGATTTTAAAACTGACTTTCCAAAGTTCCACAATTTTATATCACCTATTGTTTTTTTAGGCAGAAATTTCATGATTATACAACAATAAAAAATGAGTGGGAATGGGGAAATTTTTTAATTAATTTAAAAATGTATTTAAATATTTCTAAATTGTGAGACTTTTATTATTTTATTATATTTTTTAAAAATTGCCTTTACATAACCCCTTCAAAATTGCAGGTGTCTTAACTATATTTAATTCATTTCATGTACCAATTATTAAAACCATCTTATCAGTATAGGTTCTTAAAATAATAAAGTTAAATATATTTTCAATAAATTAAATTAAATTGGGAATAATTATTTTTAACACCTATTTATAAATATTAAAAGTTATTAATATATTTGAGATATGTACTTCCAAAATGTAATTATTGATAAAACCTGAATAAGTATTTTAACTTAATTTATATAATTCAATTATTATCAAAATACCTATAATAAATACAACACAATGAATATTTAAATAAGTTTAATTAATAAATATTACCGTGGCCGTTTTCCTACTTATTTATTCTCAATAAAAAATTTATAATGCCCATTTCCATTTTTTCCAAAAAGTTTTTTGGTTTTTAAAAAATTAAAACAGAACCATTTAAATTTATTATTATCTATCTATTATTATTTCATATATTATATAATATTACTTTATATTAATAAAACTGCAAATTATTATTTAAAAAAACATTTGCTAATATAAAAATAATAATGCTTAAAAACATATGAAATAGTAAATATTAATACCTAAATTAGATTAAAATCTGGTTTGAAGAAAAACGGAAATAGATAATATTTTTTGACAGAAAATTATTGGAGAAAAAGTATAATTTTAAGGAATATGAAATCTCTCTTTAGTATATGATATTCTTTCAAATGATGGGAATCAACTAGTTAATAAGTTAAGTTATTGTTAATTTTTAATTTAAATGGTTACTTTGATGTACTTTGAACTTGTTAATTATCTAGTTTAAAAAATGAATTATGTTAATATAACTTGTTCAGTTTATCTGAGCCTCTGGTTACATTATGCCATATTATGTCATGACCAGATCAGGACTTCAGAAAGATTAAATTACATATCAATGTTATCAATACGGATAAAATATCAAACAACACAAGACCGATGATAATAAATGTTGCATTACTAAAGCTTTCAAATAATTAAATAATGATTTATGTTTAACACAAGGTCAAAAAAGTATACTGGATATACACCTACACTTATACAATTATAATTACCCTTAAAACTGTAATTAATTTAATTTAAGAATTTCACAGTCACCAAGAACTTAAATGAACTAAATAAATTATAATTAGTTAATTTTTGTTTGTTTTTAATATTTAAAAAAAATGATTTTTTTACATAGGACCAACATTTTCTTAGGTAAAAAATACACTGAAAAATCAAATGTATTATATAGTAATTATTTTAGGGGTCTATTTTTGTCCTTAATTAACTAAAATTTAAGTATGTATCTCAGTAATTAATACAATTTTTTTGGTCCATTGTGTACATAAATATTTTAATGAAAAATAATTTGTGTATGTTAAATAAATATAGATATTGTCTTGAAAAAAAAATAATTTAATAATTAATAATCTATTAATAAACCGATTCTAGATAGTTGTGACTTGTGAGAGAAGATAAAGATTAATTAATTAAAAAGCTCTATACCCAAAAACTCAAATTTTAATACTTCTACCCAAAAATACGTATACATACACAAAAAAAAAAAATGTTTCAAAAAATATATCATTGTAAAACTATTACATTTTTTGCTACACTTTTGATCTAAAATTGAAAAACAAATTATTTGATTAAAATATTCTCCTAATACATATAATACATTTATTAAAGTAAAAAATATAGACAAATTAATGATCAATAAAAAACAGCACTTGTTTTGTTTTAGAATAATATGTTTAAAATTATTATAATATAATATATTATGCTTGAAATTATTGTTTTCTATTATTTATTTATAGTTTTCCATAAAAAATGTTTTGTTGTTGCAGTATTGAACTGGATAGTCAATATGTGTCAAAACTGATTTAAATTATAATTATACTTAATATATTTAAATTATTCTTCTTGAAGGTGTAAATTAATTAAATATATTTTTTAATTAATTTATTAGTGTTTGTTTAAGTTAGAGCTGCAATTATTAAATATGTATCTGGTTAAATTTTTTATTGTACTTAACACTAAACTTTGTGCACATCAATATATTATTTATATTAATTTAATTTTAGGCTTTAGATAAAATTGGCATTCATAAAATGAGGCCAATTCAACAAAATTCATTTCCATATTTGAGTAAAAATTATAATACAGCAATGATTGGTTCTTCAGAAGGAAAATCTACTTCTTATTTAACAAACATATTGTCTTCGATTAGAAAAAAAAAGAAGATATATTATGAATTGGTATTTATATCTATTTATAACAAATTATGAGTTGGTAAACTATATATATATATATATATACTCTATTCTGTTTAAGTCAACCCAATTGTTAGATAAAAACCATTCATATTTTTTCATATATTATTCCTATAATTAATGTTCTAACGACAAATACAAATGTGAACCGTCTTGGCACTAAAATGTGTATATATAGTGAACTATATTATTACGAATTGTTTTCATAACACTCCATGTGCATATATCATGTGAGCAGTGTCATGGAATCGGGTTTTATATTTTTATTATCATCTGTATATACAGTGGCAGCCACTGACTGAGATAATTCCATCAAAAAAGTTGTCCAACGATATTAGAAACTCCATATATGTGTGTGAAATTGGGTTAACTCAAACTGAACGGAATCTGTATTAAATATATAGTTTAGTAAAATAGTAAAAAAATACAATAATAAGCAACATAAGTAATAAAGTCAAAATTATGAGAAAGTTATAACCAGACCTCTGAAAGTTCATTTAAAATATGAAGTATTCATAAGAATTTAATTTAACTAAGTTCACGAACTATTTAATTTTCTGTAGATTAACTTAATTCGTTCAAGTTTGTTTGTAAATTAACTTAAGTTAGTATTTAAAAAATGTTCTAATATTATTTAATTGATTTTTTTTTTACCAATTTTAATTAAAAATAAATGGTTATGATTGACTTCTTATTTTAAATTATTTTATCAAATTAAATACCAACAATTTGATATTTTAAATAATTAAAATTTAAGATGATCAAGTGATAATTTCTATCAAATATCAATATACAGTATAACATTATAATATATAATAGTAAATATGTAAATTAAATAAATAAACAAAAGTATTAATCATAATAAAAAAACTAAATTTAAATTAATAAAAACTAATTCAAAAAAAGTTGATTCAAACAAAAAATGAATTTTTTTCATTTCATTCACTTATTTTGAACTTACCTTATTTGAATTAGTTAATTTCAATGTCTGGTAATATCCTTCTGATAGTCTTATTAAAAAATTCTGTGGTTTAAGTAGTTAATGTAGTCTAAATTATTGCTAAGTTTTGTATATTATTGTTGTTTGCTATTTTCAAACATTTAGATTTATTGAAATACATTTTTTGTTTAACAGTTGTTATTTTTAATTAATGATTTTATTTCTGACTATTTTTAACACGCATAGTATACTATTATTTTTAATATTATTTTAGAACAAACTGATCAGGCCGAGAGCTATTATACTTACTAGTTCAGTAGACGCATGCACTACATTAGGTGATTTAACAAAAGAACTACTCTCTTCAGTAAAAAGAAAATACAATATAAAAGTTATTGTTGCTTACACAAGTATTGATATGCATAGTACGGTGGTGAGTGAAATACTTAAATTAAAAATTAATGATTAGATTTTAGTAGGTATACCAATATATAATATATATATATATATATATATATTTCTTTTTGAAGATTTCGTGTTATGGATGTGACATTATTATTTCAACGCCAGCTTGCTTCAGAAATCTGTTAAACAACTCTACAAATTATTTTGATTGGTCTAAAGTAAGACATTTTGTATTAGACAATATAGATCTTTTATTGGATAACTATAAAGATGAGGTGACTAAATAATGATATCATATTTTGTTCTAAAAAAATTATTTTATATAATATTTAAAATCATTTTAGATGTTTAATTATTCGATAAATCTATCCCAACTTAAAACTAGAAGGCATTTACAATTTATATCTGCATCAATTAACTGGAATGTTGATGTGCATGTATATTTAAGCACGCTGTTTGATAAATGGCAATATATATTTGGATGTCACTTACAAGCTGCTCGTTACATGAACACAGGATTTAATGTTGTACAAGTTAAGAATAATAAATTAGAACAAATTTTGAGTAAGATTAATAATTTTAAAAATAATTTATATATCAATATCACTAATTCTTGTATTATATAATTTTAGAAGTGTTAACAGATAATTATAAAAATTATCGACGATGTGTTATAATGACAACAAATACTGATGAAATTGGCATGATTTCTAGTTATATTAAGCAAGATTCTAATATAGAAGTATTGTTGCTGCAAAAAAACAGAGATGATGGTAAATAATGAAATTGTTATCAGGATTTAATATCTATAGTTTATTAAAAATTCATCAAACTTTATACATAACTTTATAAGGGCAAAGTAGAAAATTTGGATATTGTGCACAATGCCCCGGGGCTGTACAGTGTACACAATGCCCAAACATTTAAGGCAATATAAAAATGATTATTTTAATACTCCAATTTTGCTTATATAGTATGAAAAAGCCCGGGCAAAGTGTACTCTGTCCATACTTAAGTGGGTAATGTGAAATAGTAGTTAATAGTCAAATTTTTACATTGAATATTCTAACTTAAACTAGTTAGAAATTTTCATCACATTGTCCGAACTTTTCAATGTGTAAGGAGGCTATTATATATGTACCAATAGTACAAATTTCTCTAAGAGTAGCTACTTGAAAAATGATCAAATTTGGGAGGCCAAGGATATGATTGCTGTACTTGTAAGAGGTTGTGTAAAATATAAAAATATAGTTGCAAATATGCAGGTATATTTTTCAATTCAAAATTCCACAATAGTAGTTCGTGTAAGAACAAATAAAAAAACAACTAGGTATTCGTGTTTAATTATACTTTTCAAAATAATAATAAAATAACTATACACATTTAATAAAATAGTACATATTTATAATTTTTCAAAATAAACAGCTAATGTAACAATACCATTTTACTTATATTTATTAAAATACGAGGATCTTTAATGTTTTGTTATTTAATTTTTATCAACTTTGCTCAATTTGCTATGACTTTTGTACACAATGTCTGAACAATAATTTTTCTTACTTTGACCACAAAAATTGGGCATTGTGCACAATGCCCGGTTTATTACTTTGCCCATAACACAACACACACACATATATATATATAAGTTTGATAAGAGATTAATTATTTTTATTTATAGCTCATACTTGGAAAAAATGGGAAATACCATTAAATAATCCTAAAAGACAACTTGTATTAATTTGCAATGATGAAATGATGTCAAATATGTATATAGATAATGCAGATTGTTTAATACATTATGATATACCTGTTGATGTAAATACATTTACAACACGATTTAGTGTTTTACAAACCGGATCAACAAAAAGAACAAGAGTAAGTTTTTTTTAATTCGATTGTTATATTTTAAGTGCTTAATATCACTATGTATAAGAAAGTTATTAAAATAGTATAAGTATTATTCATTTATATATAAATATTTATTACTGGTGGGTCGAACTCAAAATTTAGGGGTCAAACCAAACTATGAGGTATAAAGTCGAACCCGAACCAAACTATTAGGTAGTTTATTGTCAAATCCGAAATATTTAGTTTGTCCGATATGCGATAATCGGTATGTGAATGAAATCATAATAACTTTTTTTATCAATATTATTGTTATTTCTAATTACGTATTGACATGAAAATCTTATTAAAAGTATAAACGTATTTATATTTTAATTTATGACGTGCGATTTGTAACAACTTTTTCTGTAGATATTACATTTCTTTTAGAATATCTCTCCCTTGACCTTCCATTGGACACCTACTGATAAAGGCAATAAGCAAAAGAGGAGGGGGTTACTAAAACCATGAAGATTAGGTTTACTTCCCCACTAACTGCAATGAAGATCTCGTGGAAGTGATTTATAATTGCTGGTGTTAGGTGTAATCATACACATACATGTATGGCAAAGAAGACAATTTTTTGTTATTCACTACTACGAATTCAATATTAGTCAAATAGTACTCAGACTGGTGTCAACATGTGTTATGAACTCCGGTATATAACATACAAAAAATTACCTGTCCCCATAATTGGCACCCATGGATAGAGACTTTAAGCAAAAGGGGGATAGCCAAAATTACGAGGCACTTTATCGATTTTAAGTTATGAATGAGCAATCCGAAATTGGGTTTTGGACTACCCTAAATAGTGACTTTTAGTATGTTATATACTAGATCTTATAACACTGGTCCGAGCCCGTTCAGACTGTTATTAAATGCGCTTTAATTTGATTTATTTTGAAACATTAATTATTTGATTATTATTAATTTATTGTTACTTGATTTGAAAAAATAATTTTATAATCAAAAAGTATTAGATGAAACAAATGTTTCTATTTAATTATGATATTAATAAAAATCATTTTTGTGTAACTATACCTTATAAATGTGAATTATACATTTTTGCTTTTAGAAAAAAGATTATAGCTCTCACATATTTTTGGGCAATAACATTAATGATGAAAGAAGGATACCAAAAGTTGTTGAAATAATGCAAATGTTTGGAAGTAGTGAAATAGAACCAGTTTTGCTGAAACAAGCTAAGGTTAGCATACTACATTATATATATTTAATATGTGTAATAGGTATTCTATACCTAATAATAAATAAGTAATAGGTTATTCTACTTTATTATATTCATTAAATATATATTATTTATTTTATCCAATACCAAATAAAGAAACAGATTACCACTTTTTTTTTCATTTTAAATGTATAATAAGGTTAAATTAATTTCATTTATTCTTAATTTTATATTTTATTTAATATTATTCTTAATTTCAGCTATTCATTGATTATTTTTTTTTAAAAAACAAATTTTTTCTAAAAAAAGGTTAAGATTCTTTATGACTTTATGATAAAATGGAGTAACAATAGACATATATAATTATAATTATATGTATACCTTTATCTAGTTGATATATTTGGTAAATGTATGTATTTAAAATTTTAAATATATATCAGGGGAAAGAAAAAAAGATTTTAAATATTGATTTAAGGTGTTTTAATCATTATGTAAAACGACTAGCTTAAAACTTTAACACATATAAAATACAGGTATAAGTATACAAGTATAAAGAAAATTAACTACCTTGTATGGTGGAAATAACAAAATAAAGTTGTCATAGTTACAAATGTTTATATTTTTTATTTTCAATAATATTCAATTTTTTCCTCAGTATCATCTTTTGAATATAATGATACAATGATATTTTTTTTTCAAATTTTAAATTTAAACTATTCTGTTCGATGACCAAAGATCACAAATCAACTTCCATCATTTGTATTTAGACTACTATTCTATTATTAACTGTTACTTTATTAACTGTATGGCAAGCAGTAATATTTAATATTTGGCTGTATACAGAGTGTCCACGAATATCTGACAAATACAATAACATTTGTTCTGTTGTATATTTTTAAGGTTTTTTTTTTTTTTAATAATTATTAGAACTCTGCACTACAATTCTTATAATTTAGATTTTTTTTTTTTACAACTAATTTACAAATTTTTTTTTTATAATCCAAGAAAGTCATTTTATAAATTAAAAAAAAAACTTTTTGGTGTTTAAAACTATTAATTAGGTTACACCATTAATTTTTAAACAATTATTTAAGTTTGTTGAAATTAAAATTTATATTTTGCTAATTAACATTAAGCGATTTAATTAATGATAAGTATCCAAAAATTGATAATATGATTTAATTGATAAAAATATTATGATACTAAGTGTTGCATATTCAACATTTCAGTAGGTATTATATACATTTAGTATCAAATAACACAAGCGGTAGGGATTGTCTACCGGTCATCGTCTAATTACTGTATATTTTATATTTGTATTATAATTACGTTAAGAATAAAAGACTATTATATTTTTACTTAAACATTGTTATTCATACTGATAAAATACACAACACTAAGAATAATATTTTTTTATGGAAAAAATTAATTTATGTTATTTAGTACCTAGCAACTATTTATCATTATTGAAAATAATTGAAATTTTAGTAAACTTTAAAAAAGTTAGAAAATCGACGACTTAACAATAAACATTTCTAACACCAAAATTTTTTTAAAAATGTATTTATTAAATGGATATACTCTTAGATTATAAAAAAAAGATTTAATAAAAAATTTTCATTTTTATTTTAGTTGTAAAAAAAAAACATAAAATTGTATTGAAGAACTCTGTTCTAGTTATTATTATATATAAAAAAAAAAAACTTAAAAATATACTACAGAACAAAAGTTATTACATTTGTCATATCTTCGTGGGACATCTGTATAAATATTTATTTTATTACTTATATTTATTTATATTTATATTATATATATATTTTTATAAAAACAAGTATACAGGTATTCAAAAACTACGGACCATTGCATTTTTTTCGGCTCTTAATTAATATTTTTGCATTCTGATTTTTACATATTATTAGACGTAATAATACACATATTTGAATATACTTTTTATAAATGTCTACCCTTTTTTTATGAGATAGAGGTATCAACTTTCGGATTTCAAATAGCAACAGCTAATTATTTTTTAATATTATTATAGCAATATAAAAAATAAAAACAATGACGTTGAAAATTGTATTTAATATCAAATACTTTTCAAAATATTCCTATTTTACGGAAAAAAAAGGGTTGAGTACAAATTAAAAATTGAAGCTGTAATTTAATATTTTAAACTAAATCAATAATTATTGACCTATATAAAAATGTACAAGTATATTTATTTTCTAACAAAAATAAAATAATTAAAAATACTATTAATGATCCAATATTAATTTTTTAAAACATGTATCGGTTTTTGACAAAAGATAGTCACTCAATGGAGACGCTATCAATGTAGATATAATACCAATTTATGATATCAATTCCAAGTACCCACCTGTTACTAATATTAATTGACACAATTATAAATAACGATACCAGTTATATATCTACATAATATCAAAGAAATCAATTTTGGTCAAATAGGTTGTTATCAATTATTATTTTACTACATAAGCACGGACGTGAATAACTCTTAAATTGGCCGTTCAAACATTGAGAAAAATTTTGAAGTATGTGTAAATATTATTTAATTATAATATGTATTACACATTTATACATAATGTATGTTGAATTTAATTTAAAATCCATTATTATTTAAAATTCAATATTTAAAATTTTCATAGAATAATTGAAATAGAAAAACAGAATTAAATTATCTTAATTATAAATTTATTATTAAAAAAATTGAATATGTTGATAATGATTAACATTATTGTACATTTCTGGATAAAATTACTTCAATGATATCACATTAGATACCGCAGATACATCTGTGCTATATCACATGTCTCATATACCTGCATATTATGAATGGACTTTTATCTATTCGACAATACAGTTGATGCTATTAGTCGGATTATCAATGACTAATATCTATGCAAGTGCAATAATACAATCAAAATTATCTCCTTAATAAATTTTTTTTCAATTTTCAAATAAATTTTGTGGAAAAACGGCATGTTCAAAAATACAATTTCAAACGTCATAATTTTTTAAAAGTATCTTAAAATATGTATATTATAATCTACATAAATATAAAATATCAGAATTCAAAAATGTTCAACAGAAAGGGAAAAACTGCAATATTCCATACTTTTTAATACCCTGTTTTTATTATATTAATTATATTATTATTATCTAAATTAAATATTTTAAATCTGTTAATAACTTATAACATAACTTGGTAAATAATAGTTTGCGTAAAAAATTCTTAAAAATATTACTGTTTGTAATATTTATCAAATAACTTTGTGTAACATTATCTGTAAGGTATATAAATAATAATTAAAGATAATTATAAAATAATATATATTCTCATGCCTTCATAACTTTAATTGAAATGGTTTAATAGATATAATAGATATCTATAATATAGTAGATATAATAGATATATTAGATATAATGCATGTTTATATTATCTATAATATAAACATGCATTATATATCAGCTAATAAAGTAATCATTAAGATATTTTTTTTGTTTTAATATTAATATTTACAATAATTTTGTATGTGTTTTTAGGTTATAAATGTAATTTTAGAAAATGAAAATAAAAATAGTCCTTTCTGCAGTAGCATACAACAATTTGGTTATTGTTCAATGCCTAGAAAATGCCCGTATCGTCACATTTTCATGAAGGAACTTGACGAACCTGCTCTTAATATTCCGAAGTCAGTATATTTTATTCCAATATGCCTTCAATAATTTTAATATTTAAAATCAAGATATTTGTGTCATATATATATAATTCATAATTAAATTAAATAACATAATTATTTTTGATATATTAAACATTTACTTTTTTTTTTAATAGAATGGGATTAGTTGCCATACAAATTTTAAATGTTTATAATGCTTCACATATTTCTGCTAAACTTTTGTATGTGAATTGCACAAAAAACCATGATGAAGTTCATCTTTGGTCAAAAGTAGAAGACCATTCTGACTCCATAAAACATGAACTCAAAACATTTTACTCAAATCCAAATTCAAGGTACATTTTAAATGAGCTTGACATTTTTATTATAAATAAAAATGCACTTTTTTTTATATTTAGAATAGTCCATGTAAATCCTCAACTTGGAGATGTAGTAGCAGTACCGTTTAAAAATGAAACTGATGATATTGTGTATAGAAGAGCAATTATTATTGAAATATGTAAATCTAATAATTCAACACCCCTACAGCTGAAAGTTAAACTTATTGATGAAGGGTGTATTGAAATTATACCGGTAAATGACATTTAATAATATTGTTAAATTATTTTTAATGTTTTTTTTTTGTGTTTAGAAATCGACTGTGTTAGTGTTACCTGATGTATTAAAAAATATTCAAACAACAACTGTAGATATATTTTTGGCATCTGTAAAACCATTAGATTTTGCTAGAGAATGGAGTGTCAGAGCGACCACCTTTATTAAATCACAAATTAAGAATGCTGTGGAAAATCTTTATATTGCTCCCATTGTGATCAATGTGAGATATTTATCACAATATTTTTCTAGTTTTTAAAGTATAAATTATTTTTAGGTGGAAATGGCATTAGGTACTACTATATGGGTATCAAGATTATTTGACAATGATTTGAATCTAAGAGAGAAGTATGAATTTGAGATTATAATATCAGACATGTTGTTAAATTTTGGTCACGCAGAAATAAATGATGATCATCTTGAAATATTAATAGAACTCAGTATTTCAGCTGGTATTGATACTCCATTAGCATTAAAAAGTTCGAGTAAGTTTAATGAAGTAATAAGTAATTGGTAATTTAATTAAAGTTAATATTGAATGTTATTTTAGATGAGCTCGATATAAAAGAATTTATGGCATTGTACAAGTTACCTCAACCACAGTGGTTAAATTTAGACCAAAGTGGTTTGATGCTTTTAATAGGTAATATTATTACCCCAAAACATTTCTATGTCCGAAATTCCAAGAGCAATTCTAGGTAAAATGTATAAGTTAATATTAATATAAATTATATATTATAGAGATTATTGCAATTTTGCAATTAATATTAAATGTTTAAATGTTTTGTGAGATTGGTCATATAATTTTCTACTATGTTAGTAACTTCAACATGCGTTTGTGTGGTCATGTTCTACATATTACATACTTCACTATTTTATGTACTCATTGTTTATTTTTGATTTTCTTTTGATATAATTTAGAACTTAATGTATTAAATCTAAGTCTAACTTAAAATTAAAATTTTTAAAATGATTAATATTTTAAAAATAAACATTTTATAATTTGAATAATTGATCATTGTTTTCAAATTAAAATTAATGTATATTTATATTTATAATTAATGGCATTCCTAAATGATTTCAGCAAATAAAGATGAGTGGCTTTCAGATATTCTTGGCTTATTGTCAAGTGCTTTTAAAATAATGTTTAAGGTATTAATTTATAAATTAATATTCATAATTTATGTATATTTCAGTTATGACAAACTTCAGGAATCAATTAATAATGTTGTTGAATATGAACTGGTAGAAAATTTAAAATACATTGCTATAGGAGGAATTTGTTTAGGAAAACGCCCAGGAACATTCAAGTATAAGAAGAATTTTAGCTTTTATGTAGAGGTGTTTGGGATGTCTTTTTATATATCGGGAATTTTTTTTTTCCTAAAGGCCGGGATTCAGAATAAATCGGGAAAAATTATTTTAATTCTTTATATTTAAATTGTATTTTTATTCATATTATAATTAATTTGTTATAAAATATAATTTTAAATTTTGATGAAAAAAACCAATTCTTTGACCAATGAAGTTCCATTTTGACCATCATTAATAAGTTCATCAACATTTTCACACATTTGAAATTTTTGATATTGGAAAACGAATAACTAATAATTAAAAGTCAAAACTAGGAAGTATCGAGAGTCAAATAAGTCACGAGTACAATTTACTGGTATTTCAAATATAAATTATAAATTGACTATAGATTATAGAATTTCATCTATTGACAATTATTATGAAGTAAATAATAAAAATTAAGTGTATTACATAAATAAAGATTAAAAATCCCTGGTTTTAAACAAATAAAAATAATAATAATAATATATATATATATTAAACAATATACAGTATAGCCAAATGTAAAATGGGGAATTTTCTTTCGAGTTTTTTTTATCAATTAAATTATTCCCGAAATTAATGGGTATTATTTTATAGAATCCCAAATTCAGGAAAACATTTTTTCCCAAATTTTTTTCATGGATATTAGAATCTCAAACACTTTTACTTTTATTTAATATTATTTGTAATTTAAAATTAATTTATTTATTTTATGGTATAGGTATAACCGTGTTCAAATTATTAAAATACTTAATTATAGACTTGTTGAAGTTCTTTTTGTGGATTTTGGTGAAATTCATACCATGAGACATGACTCATTTCTTACTATAAATGAACATTTGATTACGAGTTTACCATTCCAAGTAAATATCAGCGTTTTACTTAAATATTATATAAAAATATCTATATATTTCAGTTTTTTTGTAATTTTTAGGCAGTGGAATGTGGTTTAAGTGGAGTTAAAGATACATTACCTACAGACAATCAACTTCAAGAACTAATCAATTATGTATTTGATTTGACGCGAAACCGATTATGTCTAATAGTATGTAAACAATATATTTTAAATTAACTTTATTAATTCTAACTTTTTATATTTTAGATTATTGATCAATTCCCGGAAAAATATGATGGAAGTAGTCATTACGAAGTACTTTTGTTCAATGATATTATTACTGTTAATTTGGAGTTTCATAACAAATTTAGTCAATATTGTGATTATTCAGAAATATCTACATTGGTGTACTTAATAAATGAACAAAACATTTTAAAAGAAAATTACAGTGATGCAAATTGTGTAAATGAGACAAAACTTAAAGATTCAATATCAAATATACAATTTATAGATACTTTAGACACGCAGGTAATAAAAAATTCATACAAATGGCAATATTATTATGAGGATTAGGATTACAACTATTATAAGTTATATTTTTATTAAGCCTATGTAACTATGATCAGTGTCTAATAGTAATTGGCATCGTCATATTATAATACAAATATGGAATTTTACATGATAAACAAGTGTTATACATTAGGTTTAATTACATAAAGATTTGCTTTGTCACAACAATTTATTTAATATAGAGAGTATTTGGACCTAGTTTGAGATTATCTGGTATTTTATTAGTAATGCTAGATTTTTGGTACTCTCTGCATTCAGAGATATTATGTTGAATAGAAGTAAAGAATCTATATTAATGGCTAATATTTTTAAGTTATAAGTGACTGTGATCTTATCTCCTATTCTCAACCTGTTTATTCAATGAAAAAGGGAAAATTTTATTTAATTTAGTTTTTACCAATGAAGTTTCTCGAGTGTTTTGAATTTTTTATATTGTGGAATGTTATTAGAGAAATTTGCTTCATTATTGTATATGTTGGCTTCTTTATTCCCATCAATCCAGATGTTAAATATCTATTTTAAAATAAAATTGCACTTATTATTTATTTTAATGACTAGAGTAGATTAATATATATTAAATAAATAAAGATGTAAATTTTCATATTTAATAAGAGTGGTATCAACATGGAGCGACATATATTAAAATTACTTTAAAAGTTTACTTAAATAATTTTGAAGTGTTCATTTTAATTAATTCAATTTAACAAAATATACATATATTTATCAAAAAAATGTACGATTCATAGAAACTATTGTTTTCATTTTATGGTGGGCCTACAAAATTGAATTTTTGAGTATTATATTTAAATTGTTATACCAAAATATAAATTTTAATTTAAATTTAATTTGAATAACCTATATGAAAATTGGTCAAAAATTTTAAAATATACACATTTTATTTGATAAAAACAAATTTTATTTGTGTGTCATTCACAAATTATAAATGTCATTCTTTCTAAACACTGAATATACAATATGATATATAAAACTGTATATTATTCATATAAATATCTGTCAGACACAAAGTATTTTATGAAATTTTTTATATTATATTTTATATATTATTATATTATATATATTATAGCTATCGCCTTAGGAAGGAGGTCAATAGTTACAATAATAAAAAATACAAATTAATAAAAATAGCATAATCTATATTTTTTTTAAATTTTATGTTATTTTTATAAATTGTAATTCTTTATATTTTTTTATTGCCTACTACTCTTCTTTACTCTTCTTGGATTTCTACTATCCATTGTTTCTACATAATATATTAAGCTCACATTTTAATGTAATATTTAAATAAAATTTTTTTTTTTTAATAAAAATTATTGAAAAGTGAATTCTACCATGTTATAGATTAAGTTTTCTTTATTGATTATTATTACTATAGATCATCATATTCAAAAATAAACCTATTACTTACACAATTTTAAGTTGAAAACCAAATAATATGTTGCATGTGTCTCAGACAAATACAACTGAATCAAGTACTATGTCTCCTTAAAACTCAACATTAATTAAGATGGGTAAATATTATTTCTGGAGAGTTTAGAAGCAATTATTATCACTGCTATTTTTTTTATTTAATTTTTAGTGTTATTTTATGTATGACAAGAATTGCTTGTTACATTTCAAATTAATATTTTTTTTTGGTAGAGTTTTGAAATTTGTTTACTTGTATCGGTTGGTTATTTATAATAATTCTTCTTCTTCTTCTTCTTCTTCTCCTTCGCCTTCTCTCCCAACTATTTGGGGTCGGCCACCCTGGTCCTACACTTCCACATAACTCTATCTCCCGCATCTTCTTCACTTACTCCCACCTTCCTCATAACACTCGCCATTACATCCCCCATCTCTTTTTCGGTCTTCCCCTCCCCCTTTTACCAACAACATGCATTTCCCTTACTAATCTTACTGCCTCAGTCTCTTCCCTCCTTAATACATGCCCGAGCCATCTT
>JAIPRL010001389.1:10168-84868 GCA_025469235.1 Pemphigus obesinymphae | reverse complement strand
ATGATTTATCATTGCTTTCAAATTCAATACATCCACCAAAAGTACCCTGCCCAGTTGCAAAGTGCATCCACCAATACTGACACCCGACGAGCGAAGTGCTTCCACAACCTACTGACCGGCTTTTTTTAAATTTTAATAAGCAAAATAAAAAAAAAAAGGTCATTCGTCAATTCCTATTAAAATTAACTTCGGACCCCATTTCCAAAAGCGGGACGAAAAGTTTAAATATTTTCACATTTTGCGCCGGCCCGTCATAATGGCGCCCGGGGCAAGTTCCCCGGTTCGCCCCTGCCCCTAGATCCGGCACTGTCTATTGGTTTATTAATATTGAAATTTGCACACAAATTTTGGTAAGTTTACCTTTTTTTTTTTGTATTCATTTAAGTATATATTTAATTACCTATACCTATATTTATTATTATAAATGAAATATCATAACTATTAGGTATTTATTAAAAAAAATGAATAATATAAAATTAAATATACGTACATGTGGACACGTACATTTTGTTACACGCGCGTGTACGTTAACGCATTTGAAATTTAAATATATTAACGTTTATATCCGACTTTATGCGTTAAATTTTACACATTTTCAGTTTACACAAATAAACTATAATTTAGAGCTATATATGTGACCACTATAATGTTTATAATAAATATAATTAGGTATATTTTATAATTGAAGCAGTTTTGTTTATAATTTTGTAACCAACGTCAGTACGGTCATATTATAAAACCGAGGTTCATTATTCATTGTATTTCATTGTATGTTAATAATTGTACGTCCTAATTTCTTACCGTAAGTTCATTGATATACATACCCATATATGTAAAAAAAAATAAGAGTACCTAACATATAATTTTGAATAATGTAGAGCTTAAAAATAGTTACAAACTATAAAATAATGACATAGTTTAATTTTGAAATCACCAATGAATCATAGCTTTTTAACCGGATAACTTTTCACGTAAGTTCATTACTATTAGAGATACATAATTCATATAACAAAAATTGTACTTTTTAATTATTGATTTGGATACATTGAAATGTAAAATAATTAATTAACGGCTGACTTATGTTTAGGGATAATTGAAGAAGGGATGACTTACAAATTTTGATTTTGGGCTTACAAATACTGACAAATTACACAGATCATTTTGGCATGGTCAAATAATGAAAAAAATTGAAATGGCTAACTTATTTGTGAAGTTAGCCGTGATTTGTACTTGCATGGATAATTGAAGAAGGAATGACTTAAAAATTTTGATTTTGGGCTTACAAATACTTACAAATTACATACAAATTATTAACGACCAAATTTAAGGTCAACCGTTCAACTTTTGGGCGGCCAACTTCACGGACATCCAATAATCGCCTACTTACTAATCTAATGATATAATTTTACAAAGGGTACTCACTACGCTGAAAAAAGCAATTCTGCATACCTTTTTTATGAGCAATCGTACGGATAAATCTTCTTTGAATTGTCTCAATTCTCTTTATTAACCTAAATTGACTAGGATCCCAGACTATGGATCCAAACTTTAATATCGAACGAATCAGTGAAAACATAAAACTTTTAAACAGCTTATATCTGGGAATCACCAACAATTACATTTAATATATCCTAATGTTCTAAGTGCTCTACCATAAACTGAGCCGAACAAGTCTAGTTTACCACTCCAGTCACGAATTTCAAATTTTTTTTTTTTTTTTTTTATTGTTAATCGATAGTATTTTAATTACTGATTCCAAATAAATTAAAATAAAAAGGAAAATAAAACAAAATTGCGGAAACAAATGGTTAAAAAGTTATAGAAATGTTAAATAGTATTTGTACTATGAAAAATGACATACATTTACGCTGCGATTTCGTATAAAAAATGTGTGTTTTTAACAAATCCGGGAAACCTCTTTTTTTTTTTTTTCGTTTTAAAGTAACAAATTAAAATTGAGGTAGGTATTTTAAGGAAATAACTGGAAATATGGGCCGCGCTCTTTTATTATATTAAATCGAAAATATTCCACTATTTGTTATAAAACACGTTATTACACCACGTCGAGTAATGGGGTGATGGGGAAAAGTAAATACGTTTCGAAAGTAGTTATATATATATATATATATATATATATATGTATATATGTGTGTGTTATACCTAACAATATTCAAATTGTTAACGAAAATTACAAATCAATCTGATGATGATCAATTTAATATACCTATTATAAATAAAAATCTATTTAACTTAAAATGTTTTAATTTATTAAATCTAAGGCACAAATCTACTAAGATTGGAGTACGCATTGAAGAATTCACGTGTCTGGCAAAAAAAAAAAGACCACAAAGGGCGAAGGCATGTAGTCTCGTCGGTATAGTAACTGTAATAATGTTGTAGTGCGCGCCCACTCGTAATCAATATTACACGAGATCTTTAAAAGCCTATAACTTCCAAAATAAGTGCGAGCGACACAAAATTTTTTCAGATTCATAATCAGCGTAGCGTTAAAGGTACTATAGATTTTGTTTAAAAATAAAAAATAAATTAAAATTAAAATTTCAAGTATTTGTTAAAAAAATAACACTTTTTAAACGAAATCGCAACGTAAAATATGTTGTTTTTAATAGTACAAAAGTTATTTAAAATTGCAATAACTTTTTAACTATTTGTTTCCGCAATTTTATTTTTACATATTTGAAATTAGTAATTAATATACTATCAATTAAAAAAAAAAAAAAAAAATTGAAATTCGTGACTAGGGTAGACTAAACTTAGCTAATTGAGCTCATATGCGATTTGAAGATGAGTCCTTTGATAGAATTATATCGACATTTTTTATTTCCTGAACATGATATAAAGACTGACCATCAATAACGTAATCAACGGTTATTGTTAGTTTTTTGCCAGAAAATTTTATTTGCATACACTTCGAAACATTTAGGTTTTGTTCGAAAATAAAAATTACCTTTTGACATATAAGTATATAGTATAGTCTATAGTAGGTATTTACTTAAGTAAAAAGCTTCAATTCATGAGAAAATAATAAAAATGTACAGAATTTAAAAATGCCTTTTACTTCATTAATACAAATTAGAAACAACAGAGGGGAAAGGTGACGTCCGATGCGCGTACGAAACCACGTTATATTCATTTTGATAGACAATGGCTTATTTTAACTTGCCGAGTACGACCTGTTAAGTATGATGAATGATGATATAACCACATAAACTAATTTTAATTTTGCAATTAGAACTTCAATATTGACCGTATCGAATATTTTTTTTATGTCTATATAAATTACATCGACTTGACTATTGTCAGAAACTACAATTACAACCGAATATGAATATGACGTAGGTAACAAGATCAGTCGATTTGAACTTGCGAAAACCATGTTGTTCGTTAATAAGAATATATTCAAATTCCCTATATAATATCGGTTCTAATAACTTTTCAAACAATTTACACAGTGTAGATAATTTAGATATCGGACGATAAGTAGTAACTAATGTCCTATCTCATGGTTTTTAAATTATCGATATGTAACTATGTCTCCAGAAATCAGCATAGTTTTAGGTACTAGAGACATATTGAATATCCGAAGTATTAAATATGGGTCAAACTATTATTGAGTCTTTGGTTCAATTTAACATTTTAACTTTAAATTTTGTTTTAACAAAACTATACCATGGTTCGCTGGTTAGACATTTAAATCATGAATAATACAGTTAATCAGTCTGTTACAGTATTTACCGTATGTGTCGTTGCTATTTCGAAAGGTTCGAATTCGATGTAAATATTTCAATAGTTCGGTCCGGTTTCAATTGGTTCAATGGACAATAATTGGAAGTGTTGTTCGTGAATATTTTAAATATTATCATATTGTTTCAATAATTTTAGTTATCAATATTGAAATTGGTATGAACCAAGTACCTATACTTTCACGTGATAATAAAATATGTTTAATGTAATTATTTCGATTTTTAATAATGGCGTGAATTAATAAAAATAGGTACTTACCTGTTCTGTTTAGAAAATTATTTTTGTTCAACGACAAAAACTACTATACCTATATATTATTTAAATGTTTTTTTAAGATTTGCATTTTATAGTACAAAGAAACATGAGTAAGTTTAGCAAAAAAAAAAAAATTAATTAAAATTAATTACTATATTATAGGTACTGTATACCGTTTGTCATTAGTACCAGTCGACATTTGTATACCGGTGACCTATTTAAAATGTCTGTTGACGAATTCCGGTGTGACGGTATGACCTAACGGAATACATTATTATTAAGATTTCCGATGAATATGATTAGCGTTCGGTGGGGTTAATAATTATCATCAACACACGACACCAAAATCGATATTTCGAAATGTGATACAATTTAACCCCGTAAAATATATTCACCTTAATTGCATAACTGTCACTTTGGATGATTCCAAATCAAAAGTTAAACTTACTCGCAAATAACGTACGCATATTTGACGTATTTATAATACCTATACGTAATTAACTTTTAATTTATCAAATTAGGTACGAAATTCAACTATAATAATATATATTAGATATGTATATTGTATATAGTGTACAATGTACGTGAATAACATTTTAAGCCCCTTACTACCGCGGTATAGCCTCTCATCGAATAAGTCAAAACTTAAATTATGCTTAAAAATGTCAAATATATAGGTACGTACGATTATCAAAAAGAACTCGCATTTGTTTTCAAACATTTCTATACATTTATACGCGGAATTTTAGTCTTCGAACGATTTTCACAGTAGCGAGCACATCACGTCCAAGGACCGGGATGCACTATAGGTACTCAAACGCGAATTAAAATTTAAACGGTCAGCTATATTATTTATTACTGATTTTAAATAATATTTGAGTCAGTTACATCGCTTTTGATAACTCATTAAATGTCTCGAGGAAAAGAGAAGCCACTGACGGGTGCTCATATAGGACTTCCGAACGTATTATCCTCGAGTTGCGTGCATCCATATGGGTTTGTAGACAGTGGCGTCATTTGGGGGGGGGGAGGGGCAGGATGGGACATTTACCCCACCCTAAGATTTATGTGGGGCCTACGTTTTTAAATATTTATTAAAAGTTAAAAGGGGCCGGTCAAAATTTTGCCCCCGCCTAGTGAAAAACCTGAAATGACGCCACTGTTTGCAGAAATATGTAAATCGCAGTATGTATACTGCAACTGTTTTTATGCTTGACGTATAGCCAACAGATCTCCATCAAGAAACTTAATATAGTATTTCTCATTTATTACTATATACCGTAACACTACGCCATAATGTTTTATGTTTTTTTACGGCGAATGTAATAAAAAAAAAAATTCTTCGAGTCTATATTATATATTACGTGAAATACGTAAACAACAAAAGTATACACCGTCAAAATCCTCAACGTCAACTGTTTTGTTTCGTTTTTTTTTTTTTTAATTATATTTTCCAGAACGCCTAGAACAGCTAGGGGAATATACACTCACCTATATATGTGTAGAATGTCAGCTATATGGGCGCCCTTTAGATATAAAATTTACAATATATTCACCGCTTCGTAAACCGGAATTACACATATTTTATGCGCTATCATATTATCTAATTGTATATAATTTAATACGCAAAAAAAAAAAAAAATAAATAAATAAAATAATAATAAAAAAATTTTTACCGTCTTGAATATAATATTATAATATCGTACAGTGAAGAATATTTATTTTTACTTTTTTTTTTTTTTTTTTTTTTATGAATTATACATACGTACATATTCAGTTTTATTTCTTTACCGCGATATATGTATTTGTGTTTTATAACTTTGCAAAAAAAAAAAACACATATATTATTAATACTATTTTATGTTTACGTCATATCAATATATGTACCCATATAGATTCTACTAGCTGCAGGTGACGACTTTCTTCACTATAATATATTATATATTATAACACGAAAAAATTGGCATTGAGCATATTTTTTAGTAATTTATGGCCGCAATGGTTTAAAAATGGGCTTAAATGTATAAATCATTATTACACGTTTATATTAGGTACACCTTAAAGATTAATGGGGTGATTTGTACGAAATACCTATACTGTTTATATTGTACGGTCGCCAAGTTTGCCCGAAGTCATTCGATTTACCTACCTAATATTACAGTATATTAAAAGTCGAACTAAACGACATGAATAGGTATGTACTATTCTTTCTTCTTTTCTTTTATTCGTTCTTATAGCTTTCACCGTGTTACTTTCTCGTATTTTTTCAAATATGAAAAAATCGAGTAAATATTTTTACTTCTTTATTTCTTTGGGTGGTATATACGTACCAAATCTATACTAAAATTATATACCTGACTAAAAATAAATCAGCATTTTCATAATTTTCAATAAATAATATAAAATTATTATTATTATTATTCTATTATTTTATGTCTATACCTATTTATTATACGTAGATTTAGTTATTTATAAATTACGGATACAAGTTATAAATATAAATATTTAAAAAAAAATACTTAAGTCTAAAGTCCAAATACATAAGAATTGAATCTGTCTATTATTTAAGATGGAATTATAATACTTAAGTACTGAATAATAATATATAAAAGCGTGTTTACGAATTGCAATGTTTAACCAACATTTTTACAAGGAACATTATTTGTAGTATTAGTATCATTAAGTAAACATTTTCCACGTAATCATTATACACCAAAAATGAATAATCGTGTCTTTAATTTGTATAAAATCTCTTTTGATATAGGTACACTCATATGTGATTACTGTTTTTCGAAAACTCTTAGCAAATATTCGACATATGTGTACACCTAATACGTAGAAAAAAACCAAGAAACGTTTATGTTATTTATATAATATACGGTTGGATCGGGTGAGTGAGTTTGACACATGAAGTTGAAATGCACTAACGAATCATCACACGGGAAAAATTATTTTTAATACATAGGTACCATTTCAAACTTTTACGGTAGTATAAAAGTGTACTGAAACTCAAAATCACAAATTTATTAATAAAAATTATGAAAAAATAAAATGCTTATAAAAATTTTTTCTGATACGATTTTCAAAATATTTGATGTAGAGTTCGAGTTTCTAGGATTACCTATTATTAGTTTTTTAAATAATTGAATGAAAGTAATAAAAATTAACTCAGAATATTCAAATTAATATGTAATTATTTCATTTTTGACAATTTCATACTTAGTTGCTACATTTTCCACTATGTAGTAGAGAAGAATACAAGCTACCGGAAAATGGGTAAGCACTCCTATACTAGAATTATTGGTATACACTATAAAATAATACGTAATTGAGGAAAGGAAGAGATAAAATTCACAGTTTAGAAAAATCCTTAGAGTAAATCCTATTATTATACCTGTATAGTTATGATATTTGAATAAAAATAAAATGAAGATTTGGTGAGTTTGGGCAGTACAAGGTTTAAACTTGGTGGCTGCTGATTCCCAACCCCCCCCCTTCATGCTTGGCTTAGATCAATATCGGACAGGCACACATCCCCTTAGAAAAGCGTGAGTTAGTCTTCTCAATTCTTTTAAGCCTTTACACTTATTTCTCGTTTTTTCGATATTTAGGGAAAAATACTACTAATAAGTTTTTTTGACCATCTATGAAAAAATCCTAACTACATGTCTAATTCGGGCGTGTACTCACTAATTTATTTACGACTACATCACTGCTTGTAAAACCTTTTTAAAATAAATATTACCTAGGTATATAAGATATACATATTTGATCGTGTCGAAACAAATTTTTGATAACTTGTATAATTTTATGCGTAATAATATAAATACATATTGTGAAAAATTAATCTAAATTTTAATTGCAATAAAACACGATTTATTAATTAAAATGTTTAATTTACAAATAACACAAAATTCATGTTTAACGTAATTGGAAATTCCTTATGACTCGTTTTCCGCGTTTACCATAGTTGCCGAACACACCTTCATACCTCTTAAATACATCCGCTATTTGCCCATAGAATACACGACTTCCGTTGGAATGCTTCTCTACATACGACTTTACTCCTTCTAATGAATTATTTTCAGTCCTATTTGGATTGTTTAAGTTGTCTTTCTTTTTATGAGAATCAAAAGTTTCGGAAGACACTCTCTGATTCTCGGTAGCCAAATCCGATTTTTGCCACATCAATGATTCATCAATATCTGTGATAAAATGATTTTCAAATTGTAAAATATATAACATTATAAAATAAAAGTATTGAATAAAAATGTTTAACAAAATATAAGTGAAATGGTACTTTTGACAGGAGTGTCACTTATATCATATTTCAGGGTATGCAAATTCGGACCTAAACTAAGTAAGAATGACATTTTTTCAAACTTATCTCTCTTAAAGTTTAAACATATATTTTTAATATTAATAATTGAAAAAATCATACCAAACTGCAGAATTTATGCCCAAAAAAAATAAATAATAAACAAAGTTCGGTCAACTATAAAATTATCCATAATATATGTAGGTATATTATACATATACTAAACTCTGCTTGGTCTGTTTGGACATTTTACGAACCCGTCAAAAATATGAAACGACGTCTCTGATTTTTGATTGGATTTCCTGTGCTATTAAGTAAAATTTTAAAGGGAACGCTATAATACGTCAGACTAACGCTATACAGAAACGATTGAAATAGTGAATTTTAAACCAGCATAATTATGCAATATTCAGTACTTAAAGACAGTCATAAAGAATATAAGCAGATTTATCAACAGTGGCATTTTAGTTTAGAAATACAGTGTAGGGTACGTAAGGAAAATGTAAAACGAAAGATTTTTACCAAATATTTGACTTAGGATTCAATATTACAAAACTTTATTCTTTCATTTCGTTTCTGATCCATGTTAAGACATAAAAAACTTTTTCCCATAATTAAAAACACCTCAAAGTAAGAATATCATATATATTTTAACATGTATATTTTACCTACTTATGCTTGTCTTATGCGTCAACAATTCGACTTTTAAAACTCAATAAAATTAATTCTTCGCTTTCAAAAAACAAAAAGTAAATAGTTTTATGATAAAAACAATCCTGCACCGAAAATATGACTACTTAACTAGAAATAGTGCTGATTTTTTAGTTAAATAAGTATAATACATTTGTGTCAAATCAACGTAGGAATATAGTAAATATGTATAGTAGATTATTGGCATTTATACACTCACGTTCAAAATTATTTTTAATTTGTTGTTTGACGTTTTTTTGGCCCACAGACGTACACAAAATACATATTATCATCATTATTATTATCGTTATTATCAAAATCAACAATTTTAAATTACTACACAAATTATAATAGTTAAACATTAGAAAATTCGTACAAATATTACAAGCAAGTTTGCTTCCGTGATTATATAGAAATATTACTATAATTATGTAGTTACCATGATTTTTCGACAGTTTAAACCACGATATTAAACAATATTTTTAGCCAATAAATAATTTAAATATATTATATATACATATATCTGTACGTATAGTTTACTATAGTTTAATTGTTTTATAAACTGTATTAATTAATATTTTTAAATCAATAAAAATGAATCATTATATCGATGAATAATTATATACATAATAATATGATTATTATATAATAAATAATAATAATCAGTTATCAATTAATATTCTATAACAAGTCTAATCAAACCTTTGTACCTAAAAGTTTTTGAAAATTATGTTTTCAACATATCCGGCTGCGGTTAAGTATACTACCTATACCTACTCTCTTTTTCGATGTATGCTATATATACAATTTTCGTAACTTTAAAATAATTTTAGTAAAACTAATACAATAAGTAGGTAGGTACCTACTATTTATTTATCTCGCCAATATTTTTTTTAGAAAACAATTACTTTAACAAGTTTTGAAAATCAATTTAAAAATAAATAAATAATTTAAAAAAATAGATACCTACGTACTTACAATATATATATATATATATATATATATATATATATTAAAACCCCCGAAAAACCGAACAAACAAAAATATAATTAAAACAATAACTAAAGTACCTATATGAAGTTGTACGAAATTTATAAAATATAACCTATGAACCTTATTATGTTAGAAATTAAAATTATTATTTTTTGTATAGGTACCTATACAAAATGTAGGTACCTATATATACAGTTTTTTTTCAACATGCATGTCCATGAAGTTAGCAAGAGCATGAAAAGCTCTAATTTCTGTTATGCTATCAAATTTTAGTGATCAATTAGTGCTTTCACAAAAATTAGTGCTTATAACTATTATGATTACCCGAGTATTAAATATCCAAAATATAAAAATTAAAAAATGCTAGAGCCGTGAGTATGAACAGCGCTAATTTTATTATTTTATTTTATTTTTTTCAATTTGTGACCTCGCAGTGTGATTTATTTGCTATAAATATTAAACATACAATATGAGGTACCTATATAGGTATACAACCAATAAAGTTTTTACTTCAACCCGCTCCACAAACACAGAAACGCAGAAAATGCCAACCCGAATTATAGTAACACAAGTCTGATCGATATAATACGAGTACGTTTGAAACGGTGGCATTTTTCCGTCTTTTTTAGAGAGAGAGAGAGAGAGAGAGAAAAAAAAAAAGGAATTTGTTTAAAAAATGAACGAACAACTTGATTAAAAATTTATCGTTTTTTTTTGTTTTTCAGGTCAAATTTAGAATCGTCACTGTTGGATCACCCAGAGTTGGCGTTACTGTTCTACCTGTGCCAAATGATGCTGAGAGAACTCGGAAAATGTAGCCGTCTAGTACAACTTATTCCTATGGATATGACTGGATATTTTGGTCGGTGAAAATTCGAAAGTATAATAAATGTTTGCGCCATTACAACATTATTACATCATTTGTATGCTTTAATACAGAAAACCGAGCCGGGCCGTCGAACATCGGCAACGTCATTAGCCAAATACTTTTGTGTAAACAAATTCAACCGGACTTCAATCAAGAAGAAATCTGTAGTATAGCCAAAGACAGCCAAGATCTGGCCAAGCTCGTCCAAGACATGCAAGAATTTCTTCCTCAACAAGACACTGCGGCTGGTATGTATAATACATTTAAGTATTATAATAATAAAACAAAAGAGAATTATTGTATTTTCTAATGTACCTAACCTAAACTATATATTTTTGGTATAATATAATTTATTTTTTATTTTTTACTAAAGTGAACGGTTCAACGCGTTTTACACTTTCCAGTCTTTTTATTGTAAAACTACATTTTTAATATCTTGCGTCTTATAATTCCTATACATAAAATATTTTAAAACATTTGTAAAAACGACTTTTGAACACTGCACAATAGTTCATTAGCTATAATCGCATAAATAAAAGAAATGATAAAAATGGATTAATATTAATGCTCTTTATATATATATAATATAATAAATTATAACTAATACAATACAATACAATTATTATATTTATTTATTACAATTTTGCGAGCTGGTATTGTCTACAAATAACATAGTAACATTTTTAATAATTACACTTTTCCAAATGGCATTTAAAATTTTAATGTTACTAAAGTAGATTCACAAATTATAATATTATACGAAAATAGAATACAAAAATATATTATTATAGCTGAAATCCAAGTATTGAGAATCTTTATAAAACGCCTTTTAATAGGTCCTTCATTATGATAAAATATATCATAAATATCGCTAATTATTAAAGAAAGCTTGATTAACCAGATAGAGTTTGAAGCGGGGGTTAAAACTGGTAACCGGTTTTTCCAGAAAACAAATTAAAACCCTTTTTTTAGAACCGAAAACCGATTCCCGGTTTTTATTTTTGAATCTATGGAGCGATCATTGGTAACCGGTAACCGAAAATTATATTTTGGGGTTTTTAATTTACCCGTAATTGTAACGGAACCAATAACCTATATTGAAAGTGACAAAAAAAAAAAAACCCGTTAACCCTTCTCCAAGATTTAAAACAATAATATTATTTATATATCTATATCTATCGTCAAAAAATCATAGACTGATTGAAATAGAAAAAAATATTACAAAAGACAAATGTGTTTTCGATATTACAAAATGAAAGATTTATAATTTATTGATAAATTGCATAATATAAATAATATTATAAATGTTCAAATGTACAATTGAATAAAAAACTTAAAATAAAAATTTAATATTAAATTTAATATTTTTGTATATCTATTTATCTTATAAGAAAAATATAATAGATAAAAAAATTAAAATTAAAAATTTTATATTTCATGACATTTTTGAACACTAATAATTATGGTATCTGAAATCGCATCAAAATTTTATTTTAATTATTAAGATATGATATCATAAATGTTTAATAATTACATTTTTTTTCTAATATGAACTATGTAAATAATACATATAAATAAAATGATTTTTAAAAGGCAGCAAGTAGGGGATGGATTAAATTCGCTCGTCGGGTGGGATACTGGTAGATGGGTATATTAAATTTGAAAGCAATGATAAATTATTTCATTCAATAAAAAAAAACTCTGAGCAGAACTTCAGCTCGATATAATAATATAATTCTTAAAGAAAGCTTTCCATATACGAGTACAGATGTCAGATGGTGGACGTTATTGTCCATCGTCTAAAAATCCAGGACAGGATAATGCATTATTATTATTTTATATTTGAATGCAAATATAATCATTGAATTAATTCTATAAACGATTATGATTGAAGTTTGGTATAATATTTCATTTATTTTAATTTTTTTAATTACCCTCTTAACTTTTAAATAGTCAATTTAAAAACAATCCGATACTATAACAACTATTGCAAAATACTACTATATAACTATTATAAAATTTACTGGGAATATCAAAATTACCTCTTTCTATGATCTCTCTCTCTCTCTCTAATAACCTTCTCTATAGTATCAAATATAATGAATTTTCCATCAAAAATACCTTTTCACCTCAAAACTTTTACGTGACTCCTTCTGTCCGAAAATACATACAAAATGAAAATATTTAAAAAATAATCAAACAAAAACTAAAAAGACATCATTATAAAATTAATGTATAAATTATAAGATTTAAAATCTAAAATAGGTAACCATGAAAATCGTATTTGTTTTTTGTTATTTCCCCTACATTTATAAAATATTTTTGTTAGAAAAACATAGGTCCAGACACCTTATATCCCCGTTGTATCCATCCATCTGTCAGTAGTTACTATATTTATAATAATAATATTATAGTTACGAGGGACAATGTTTATTTGGTTACTAGGGAAATAAAAATTATTGGTATTTTTTATAATTATTTTTAAATATTTTTTTAATAGTTACTAGTATCAGAAAAAACGCATTTTTCCTAACATCCTGTCCGTCGTCTGTCCTTTTGTTGCCATGGTTACGAGTATCAATATTTAAAATTTTTATACTTTGTTGGTTTTATATTTCTATACACAAGTATAGTATATTAAACAAATTGTTTATGCTATTATAAGGAAACTGTTAAAAAAATTCGACAAATTACCTCTTCAAAGTATCAACTAAAACAAATTTGCTATCAAAAGAGTGCTTTACTTAAAAACTCTTATTCAATTTATTCTATCTGAAAAAGTGTATACGAAAAAAAATCAAAACACATCATTATAAAATCAATAGAAAAAAACATTGTAAAACTATAGCTTTCTCACTCCACTCAGAATCTAAAATAATAGTTCAAGTTACTGACATTTTAATTTATAGTCTTAATATAATTAATTATACTAATATAAAAAATGATATTTTTTGGTAGTTAAAATAATATATATCATCTATATAGTTGGTTAAGAGAATACTACTAGGATATGGTTTAGAGGTATTAAAATACGTTTGCGCTCTATAACTACAACCTCTCTCTTAGTAATCTCAGAGTAAAAATGTATACAAAATATGAAAGATATTTATTATATGAGAATATTTACTATATCGTAGCCTAGAGTTTTTTCAGTTAAAATTTTTATATTTTTTTTTTTTTTTTTTTTTAATTTTAATATTTCACAATTTTCAATCATTAATTTTAGACTTTCAAATAAATATATTTAAAAAAAAAAACTCCACGCTCAAACATAGTAAATGTTCTCATCTTTCATATTTTGTATATATTTTAACTTTGCGATTACAAAGAGAGAAGTTGTAGTTATAGAGCGTGAACGTGATTTTGAACAAAAATCGTGATAATACAACAATAATAATTGACACGTGACTATTTTTAAATTACTTTTAAAATATAATTAAATATTAATAAACTGTTGTATTTTCATTTTTTTATAAAACTTTATAAAAATTGTCTTTACAGATTACAGGACCCCTTAAGAAGTGGGGGTATTTCTTAACATGACTAGTTTGTTTGTTATTTTATCATTTATAACAACTTTTCGTGTTATTTCCATTATAAAAAATAGTTTTTCATTGCGCTTTTGAAAACTACTTGGAAAATCAAAAAATTACCTCTATAAATTACCAACTAGAATGAATTTTCTATCAGAAATCAATACCAGAAAACTCTTACTTTACTCCTTCTGCCCGAAAAAGTGTATCATACATAAATAAATAAAAATTTAAAAAAAATACATCAATATAAAACCATTACAACCCTCGCTACGCTCATAATCTAAAAATATATGTTACGACGAGAAAAGTCCGGTGACCGGGCACTTGAAATTAAATAATCATAGTAGTAAAAACGAAGTAATGCTACGTTGGGCAATAATAATATTATAATATAATAATTCTTTGACTTAAATATGTTTTTTTATGTATGTATATATGTATGTTTCTAAGGTAGAAAGAATTGAGTACGATTTTTTGTGTAAAGAGGTCTTTGATAGAAAATGCATTCTAGTTTGTACTTCAAACTTTAAAGAGGTCATTCATCGATTTCCCTAGTAATTTTCTGAAGTGGAAAGGAAAACTACCGACAATTGTTATATAAATTAACAAATTATTATAATTTCAAAACCTTGAAATTTACACCAATTATTAGCTATTTTTTAAAATGTCTTCTTCTTTTCTTTCGCATTCTCTCTCAACCATTTCGGCTCAGCCTCAACTTTGACTGAACTCGGTCTCCCTCGTTCTCCTTACTTATACCCGCTCAACTCATATCACTCTCAATTACATCCCCCCACCTCTTATTTGTTCTCCCTGCTCCCCTAATTTCTTCAATATAAATTCCCTTTACTACTCTTACTGCCTCTATCTCATCTCTCCTTAAACCATGCCCTAGCCATCTCAATCTATTCTCCTTCATTTTGTCCACTATTAGAACCACTCCTAAACTACCCTTTATATATTAATTTCTTATTTTGTCCTCTCTAGACACTCCACAAAACCATCTTAACATTCTCATCTCTGCCAAACTTATTTTCTGTTTTATCTTCCTACCCACTACCCAACACTCCGATTTATTCATAATTGCAGGTCTGACTACCATCTTATAAAATTTACGTTTTAACCTAATTGAAGTTCTCCTCTCTCACAAAATACCTGATGCTTCTCTTCATTTCATCCACCCACAATTAATCCTATGTTTCATGTCTTCCTTAAAACCACCATTTTTCTGTCAAACAGAACCTAAATACTTACGCCTTTCAACTGTACCCACTACATCCCCACTCAACAGAGATTTAAAAAAAAAATAAAAACTTAAAACGTTGTAACATCTTTGTTAAACAATATTTTCCTTTTCAATATTCATGATAAGTGTTTTAACTCTAATCTAGGAGTCATATTTTTTTGTTTTCCGTAGTATATTTTTGCTATATTTTTTACTAGATAGATGGAGACAAGAAATGTGGGTATCACGTTCTTTTAAAGGACTCTATTGACGCATTTACTGTATCTGTCTAACCAACTGAAAATATAGAAAATTTATATTCATCATTCTCATCACAACTTTTTAATTTCTAATATTTAAGTAAAGTTAAAGAAAAATATATTTATTTAAATTATTGAGGTTTAAAAATAGTTCTATATTTTTACGAAATTTAAATTTAAAAAAAAAAAGTACGATTACCGCATAAATCTGATCAATAAATTTGATAATAGATAAATTTACTCTAATATTAGAAATAACTCATTTTATTATAAAATTAGATTACAAAACAATAGTGTATAAAAAAATTCAAATTTGGGGGGCTGCCAAGATGTTTCACCAGTCCTCCATTTTATTTTTGTTATACCAGCTAAAGATTTGTTGTATAAGTTCTGAAAATTATATGAATATAAATTCATATGAATACGTACAAACTGACAAACCAAATTTCTTTTTCGAAATTCCACAGTGGTGGGAGGCTAGTAGACATATTTAAACTTATTGTCGTGAGAATAAGTTCGTGAGTTCTCAAAAAAGAGTTGAACAAATGTTTTTATTGAATATTTAATATAAAGCTATAATTTTATTAACAGAATTAAATTTCGGATCTTTTGAAATCAACCTGAAACAATTATTTAAATAAAATTTTTTAATTCAACGGATGCATTATTGACAATGCACCGGCATGTACAGTATACCGATATACAGAAATTTACTGTAAAGAAAATTTCTGTACTACAGAAAAGTAACTGGGTTTCTAAGTCTTCCCGTGATTTCATTTTATTCTGCGTCATATATCTCTTCTGCTGTCCAAGTGCAATGTCGGTTAATGCAGTATTTGCACATTAACAGTCATTGAAGGCCCATTAATAAGTACTTGCATCGACTCCCGCATTCATGTTTACAAGAGCACATTATGAGAGATAGTATTTCAGCCGGGTCTAGTATCTGTGTTAAATAGATTGGGACGAGAAGCTGATCTCTTTCTTCCTGCTCCAAGACTAGGGATTAATATGTTCCGTTCTAGCCATTCTTGCACTTCCATACAGATTCACCGTGTTAACAAATCAGTAGGGACGGAGAAAAAATCTATGCATCGATATACTATACTGCAGGTGTATTTTTATTTTTTAATTATTCACCCGTTGTAATTCTGCAGATTCACACATTTTGTTTAAATAATTGTTTCAGATCGATTGAAATACTCCATTAATGCTCATAAATGTTCAATACAATAAATCAGATTATTTAACTCTGTTAGTATTAAAGTTTTATATTGAACATTCAATAAAAATATTTGTCCAACTCTTTTTGAGAACTCACGAACTTATTCCCGTGATAATGAGTTTAAATATGTCTAACTAGCTCCCACCCCCCCCCCCCTCACCACTATGGAATTTCGAAAAAATATTTTATTCAATAATTTTTACGTATTCGTATGAATTTATAATCGTATAACAATATACTTTCAGAACTTATACGACAAATATATTTAGCTGCTATAACAAAAATAAGATGGGGGAGGGCTAGTGAAACGTCTTACCATATTTAAATTTTGAAATTTTAAATACAATTGTTTTGTACTCTATTTGTATGAGTTTTTATGGTTAAATTCAAATTTGACACATTCAATGTTCCGTACATGGGGAAGAGGGTCTAGTGATACATCTCACCAGCCCTCCCCCGATTTAGAATTTATAATTTTTTTTATTATGAAATTGGGAAGACCATAAAATATTAAAACCCACCAATTTCCTCATCAGATCCTAAAAGAGCAAGTTTAAATGGTCAAAATAATTACCGATAAGTCGGACATTTGTAGTTTGAAAACCTATATATATATAAGAAATAGTGCCAACTTTTTATATAGAATCTTATGAAGATTATTTTTATATAAAAGTTAAAATTGAGAAATATGACCATTTTGTGGTAATCATATACGTTAGAGATGGATTTTACGGATGTAATGTTTTAATAAAATTTGAGAGACCATACAAATTTAAACCAACCACTTTTCCCACGGATCCCAAAAGGGCAAATTTCTTGAATTTCATTTCCCTTGTTTTTGCTAATTACACTAGATTAAATCTAGTTCATCGATTTTTGATTACCGGAAATCGGAATTTCCAATAAAAAAATGCATATATTTCTAAAACATTTTATTATAATTATCTAATTTATACATAGCAATAAGTTTAACTATTAATTTATTAAAAATCGTCATATTCGATACAATTGTATTTTTTTTTGTTTACATGATCTTTTAGAAAATTCACCCAACTATTATTCTGTGATCTGTTACTCTTTAACAAATTTATTCTCTATTGTACCTATCTATATTCTTATTTCATTATTTGATACTCATAAAATGAATAATTTATGTAACCACAAATTATTCGTATTTATACCATTTTCTGTATATACATATATATATATATTATGTATATATATTTTTTTTTTTTTTTAGAAAAAAATGCGGCGTTAGAACCAGAAAACAGTAAATGGAAACGGAAAGGAAGACGAAATTCAATATACACCAATGTCAGCTCATGTTGTTGTTTCTGTAGACCTACTTACCTTTGATGTTTTATATCCGTTGTATTAGAGCACTTATAAATAATAATAATAATAATGATATTTGTCCAAGCTCAAAAAAATACCTCCGTCTCTATTACACGATTCCGACATTATTCTATACCTATACACCCTGATGACTTACACAAATGTTTGTCGGGTAAACCAATTCTTTATACAAGCATATTGTTGTTGAGTGGTCAATGAAAAATTGTATTTCGTAAAACCATTATTTTTTATCTTACACGGTAAATCGTTTATTTATCAAATCATGATTAATATCTACGTTAATGATAGGTACTTAATACGCTCGAGTAAACACTTAAAACGTTATCAAACGAAATACATGATAAGTTTTGTGTGCGTATAAAGAAGTATAATAAAAAATACAAAACCAAAATAGTAAGTAAAACTGTAAAATATAATCCGAGCATTTTCATTTGTTGTAATTTTAAACAGAATATTGGGGGGGGGGGGGTATGTGTATATGTGTGTGTTTGTATGTGTACCTCTATACTGTATATATAATACGCGTACCTACACATGAAAGATATAATTCGTTTCTAAAATCGTTTCATAATGTTGAACCTTCAAAACTTTGTTTTTTTATAACTTTAATGCAAGTTAAAATATAAACACAATTAGTACGACTAAAACAAACAACAACTTTATTAACCAATTCAATTATGCGATGTTTTATCAACGCTGTTCAAATACGCTAACGCCATCACTTATACATAACGACTTGAGAAAATAAATAAAAGAAGTTCAAAACCAAAATCAATCAACCGCTTATTACTCATAAATTGTATTCTGTAAAATATGGTATGTACCTATTGTACCTACCATATTTGAACATGATATTTCAACGAACGATTTAAATACTACAATATTCAGGTATATTAATAGTATAACGTCGATAATGTGAAAATAAATACCACAAAATAAAAATTAATTTGACTTAAATCTCATATTTTTCAGTTCTATATTACTTCTATTGTACCTGTAATTTGTATTCCTCTGCATTTGTATTGACCGTTACCATTATACCTACCCATATTTTAATGTATTTATGTCAATTTTTTTCTTTATAAACATATTGTACATATATATATATTGATCACAATATTTAATTATTTTGGTTTTTAATATCATCCTAGTTTTGTTTGTAATACGTGCAGATTAATCTAAATATATATTTGAGATGATCGTTATAACTATTGTACTGAGAACAGTATAATATGGTTGAAATAATGAAAGAATCGTAATTTATCTATGAAAATCGAGATTTTAATAATCCCCATTAATGTTGTAGTGACCAAGTACAATTTGAAATTGCAATATTCAATTAAATTTATAAAAACGTGTAAAGTGATAATAACAAAACATTATATACTTGTAATAGATTAAAATATAATTATTATTATATAGGTACTCTCGGTCTCATATATTTTAGTTGATTTACCTATATATCCTATGTATTATCAGTGTTGGGTGATAACGTAATGGAAATTACTCATTACTGGTAACGTATAGTTACTTTTTTTCAAATAACGTACCTAATTGTAACTTCGTTATTTATTTATTTTTATTTTTTCGTGGTAATATTAATAATATTGGTTTTTAAAGATGAGTAACTTGAAAAGAACTAAATTCTCATCAATTCTATATAAATACAAGAATGTATTTATTTCCGATGATTTCGTCTAAAACCAACGACAGTGCGTAAATATATACCTACTAACCTGTAGAAAAAGCACACCCTTTAACGATTTTGGAATAGGTATACCTATATAATACCTACATATTATCATGATATTCAACTGATGATGATAAAACGGTTAGAAAATAAATTAAGATATTTTTGAATATTTTATATTATTATTTTTTTTTTTTTTTTTTTTTTGCAAAGGTGCGTACTGCAGATATTTAAAAATGTTAAAAGTAATATCGTTGTAACTAATTATTTTCGAGTAAAAAAAAAAAAATAATAAAAATAATGTTAAGCGCGTTACTTTAAATTTGTATTTAGATAACGAGAAAATAATTCTAATCTGGTACGTTTTCATTACGTAACCATAGTAACGTAGTGACTTGGTTACCTATTTTTTAACTCACCCAACACTGTATACCTACATTGTATTATTTGACTTTTAACGATTTATTACGAAGTAGATTCCAAAATATATACAACAATATATATTATGTTATATTATACGTTAAATATTATATTGTATAGTGTATAGATCTTACGCCGATATTTGTCATTACATTATGTATGTTGTTCATATATATATTGCCTTCCGTCGGTGTTTTATTATATATTTTATTTTGTAAGAATATATTATTATGATATACCCATTATAATAGCTATAAGCGACCATCATATATTACAACGTTCGCGTCATCGTGAATAATTTAATTTCGTACAAAATCGTGTACATTTGTGTACAGATATTTATAGGTACGTCATGTCTAATATTATAACGTATTAGTTCGATTTTTCCCTATATTATAATATACGACCCGAAGCACCAACTATCACCGAATTATGTAAAATGATACTTGTTCATTGTTGTAAACTGTGTTATAATAATAACATATTATATTATATAGTATTATGAACATGTAATATTATTTAGTGTTTAAAAGTCTATACGCCGAGAATTCTTGTTCGGGAGAGAATATTTAATTGATTACCTATTTAGACGACGAAAATTGTTCATGTTAAACATGTTTGGCTCAACAGCTATTCGACGTTCACAATATTGTATAATATTAACTCTATATATTATTATCTATTTATTGAATTCGCCGGTTACGTAGTTTAATGATATATATATATATATATATAGATTGGTAATTATTACGTACGATATTATTGTTCATTTATTTTTAAAACTATAAATAGTTGAATCTTATATTTGTAATATGTTATAACACAATAGTTGAATAATATTAAATACAAATACAATATATTACCTTTAGTATTTTTGTTTCCACGACACGTTTTATATGTAAAACTTAGATCATATTATATAATGTGATATTATATGTATAGAGATACCAATAATAATATTGTATAATAGCTTTGGCCATATATACCTATACTTACGTATTTGTTATTCGCGTTTGGTCGATCTCTGTCCAACAGAAATATTGTTGGCTTGCCGATATCATATGGGAAATTAATTGCTGGTATATATTATTCGACCTGAACATACGATTAATATACGATTACATCGAAAAATAATTAATTACATTTGTAACGTGATTAACACGTTAGAAAATGTCCAAAAGTACAAAATCATAAATATTTATAAATCACTCTTCGAAAGGCAAGACGTATTACAATATAATACATATTATTATTTATAATCATATTATGATCATTTAAACGGGCCATTATTTACGACAGTTTAGTAGTAGTAATGCGTTGTATTGTCATGATCTAAAACGTAAAGACTAAAACGTGTAAAACGAAAAAAAAATTAATAGAGTTATTCACCGAAATTAATAACTGTGTGTTTTTTCGACGTTATTTTTACTTGAAAAAATATTCATATCATTATTTATCAAAATAGAAAAACAAATTAGCCGTAACATATTAATACATATCTAATGTCTTTATTATTTCCGTTCTTAAAATGATTTTAAAAATGTGTATTTAATTATTACGAACCAGTAATACCAAAATGAATATAGACAATAATTATGAATAATGCATGTGTATGCACATGTATAGTGTAACGGTTGAACCAGGCAATATTCGAGTTCGCTAATCATCTAACGAAAACAATTCATTATGACTTAAGGCGGATTCACACTTGAGCTTTTCGTCATCTTGACGAGACATATAATATATTAATAAGAAAAACCTCTGATTAACATGGTAAAATACATTGAAATACTTTAACTTCTACAGTTAAACACTGCACGCTAAAGACTCTAGTGCGAAAACGCTTTAATATTTTTTTGATTCTTAATAGTGATTAATGAATAATGATTAAAATTATTACCTACCAATGATTATATAACAATTATTTATTAACCACGAACTTTGATAATTTAATGATATTAAAATGTAACCCCATGCGAGTCGTCTATAAATGAACCATCGTAATAAGAATAAACCCTTGAAACGTTACAGAATCTCTTTTAAAGGGCCCGATGCCAGTACTATTTTATTTGAATGAACCGATTTCAACTTCTTTTTTTTTTAATTTAAAGGGAAATTATAACAACAGGTTGCATTTAACTTAGATTTATGAAATATATTTCCATCGTTTGTAATTATTGTAAAACTATCATTATCGTATTTACCTCTACAGTATTCTACAGCTGACAATATATTTAAATTTAAAAAATTAGTTGAAATCCGACCTTTAGAATTATCTCCTTTTTCAAGTAAAAAAAAATTATTAAAATAAGTAAATTTTACAACGTGCTATTTCTTTTCCGTGACATTATTTTGGTTATGAGAATTATAATGAAATATATATATTATATATAGGTCTATATTATATAAATATTAAATATCATATTGCGCCGACACAATCTGTAATTTAAATTGCCTATATTGTGTTCCTTAATAAATAGCTGGTTCAGGGCCCCTTAATAGTTAATATTTTTTTTAAACCAACAAAAATTCCAAATCAATTATGATAATATATTTTGATATAATTTATAAATTCAAAGTATAAAAGATCGCAAATAAGTAGATACTCGGAAATTACTATATTATTATAAATCCGGAAAAATATTTCAGGGAGGATCAGATCAACAATAATTTATATTCTTAAGAGGCGCCATGCCTCGAAAAATAGTCAGTAAAAACATATAGTTTCGAACTTCAAATATTATATCGGCTAGAATAATCACAGATAAATATTTTTATATCGATAAAAAACTGAGAACACTCAATTTTTATAAACCCCTGCTTTTCATTTGATGTCAATATTATATTTTTCATAAAAAATTTAAAATGTTAAAAATTTTACTTTTTTTAAGATCAACCATTACAGATATAAATACTTACAAAAAAAATTGTCGGTAAAAAGTTAGAAAAACTTATTTTCTTTTGTTTGGTGCCAAATACCAATATTAATGATCTAAAAGCCATAAAACTTGAAGTACGAAGGTAAGCATAACATGGTTTTTTTTAACAAATATCGCGATTACACAACAATACAAATTCGTACTTCTTAATTTATTTTTTAAACTACTTTTAAAATTTATCAAAATATTTTTAAATTGTTGGATTTTCATTTTTATTAAAATTTCATAAAATTTGCCTATATACAACCCCTTGAAAAATGATTGTGTTCTCAACATACAAAAAAAAAAGATTACACGCCTAAAATATTTAAAACCCTATGTTGCATTTTTTTTTTTACTCGAGAAGGAGAGATTTAACTCCAGACCCCCAGCAATAATGGGAAAGATAAATTATATTTATTTACTTATTTATATTTCGTTATCAGTTAACAGTTAATTTTCAAGTGATGTTTTCCTGACTAATTTAACGTCTGAATTTAAGGGACTGCAGTCATACAGATTTTAGATCAAAATTTGGGCACTCTGCTTAGTAAATTGTACGAGTTTGATTACACGGATTTTAATTTTGAAAACGGATTTTGGTTCGTTAACATGTTTACTTAGGATTAACCACGGCGATTATTAATATTACAAAAATTATGTGTTTTATAGTAAAAAATGAAAAACTAAAAAAATGGTTTTATTGTTTATCAATATCACAGCCATAAAAACGAATTTAAAAATTTTTCTTAGTTAAACCACAGTAGACATGTTAATAAATTCAAATTCATCAAACTTAAGTCCCACAATTTTCTAAGACAACTTGATGTTTTTATGTTGCTTTACATGACTTGAAAATAATCGTACATAATATATTTTGACACATGTTGCGAGTACGAAAGTTACAGCTGGCTACTTACGACTATTCTGCGAAACACCATGGTTATTATTGAATTATTATCTAATATGATAATAATAATAATAATAATAACATTTATAATAGGTAGTTACTATATTATATTACTTATACCGGTGGACTACATTAAAATCCAAATCTTTTAATTTATTGTAATATAAATTGATTTTTCATCATTCATTCATACTTTTTGTCTACCGTATTTTTAGTATTTTATCAATAGTATAAATTTTCAAAGGGAGATAGAATAAGATAGTTTTTCACCCTTTAAATGTTTTATATACCTATCGGCTATCTGATATGTGCTATCTTTTACGCGTTATTTTATGTACAGAGTGCCAGTTTAAAATTACATATTTAAAGTTTAAAGTAGGTACCTACCAACTATAGCACTTTACCCGAAAACTCTTATTATACCCAAAAATACTAAATTCCTTCTATACCCAAAAAAAGTATAGGTAAGTACATGCAAAATAAATATTGAATTTTTTTAAATGATTATTTTAACGTACCTACCTATATATAAGTATATATCTACCGGCTACCAGGGTTAGATCTGAAGCTAATTTTAGGGGGGGAGTTGAATAGGAATAATTGAGAAATAAAGAGCTAATCCCTATTCAAAATCAATTTTTATACTGCTCAAATAATGTTAAAAAATAACTCCAAGGAGGGTAGTTAGTCTTATTGATTTCAAATTTTGAATTCAAAGCGATATAAAATAAGAACTATGCCTACCTATTTTTACAAGAGTGTGTTTTTTATGTCTCCCTGCATTTTGTTAGATGTAAAGAGTAATAAAAGAGTTTTCGGGTAGAGGACTAAATTTGGGCTCCTTTCTCATATTTAAATAATAATATTTATTAATAAATCTATGGGCTCGATATTGATTTACTAAATAGACGATTATTATTTCCTATTCTGCAACCATCGTAAGAAATTTTAAACGATTGATCTGTTTTTGAAATCTGTAGGAGTACCTATTTACATATTTTATTTAAAATGTGCATTAATCGCGCCATTGTGATATATATTAAATATATATGAGATCTTGACTCTAAGACTATTATTTTTGGAATTAGGTACGAAGAACCAAGCATATTTGACTTTGACGAAATCGCGTTTGTACCGTTTTTTTACTATTTACATTTAAAACAATAACCAAGTAGGTACATTAAATTGTTTCTATCAAACAAATGTTTAACAAAAAAAACTTAGTAGAAATATTTAAAACCACAAAATGTTAAAATTATAACTTGACAAAAGTATATAATAGTATATATTAAGTAATAATTCTACAATATTGCTATTACAAAAGACAATTACCTCTGAAAACTACGATTCCACACGGCACTGTATTCAACTACAGTAAAACTACTATAACTATATATTCAGTGGCGTATTCATGGGGGGAGGGGGGTTTGGGGGTGACCTAATCTATAATATTAAAATATCAACTAGTTCTATTAAATAATTAAAAATAATTTCTAGTACCAAAAATGAAAATAACGACAAAAAATTATTTTTTAAATTTTATTTTATTTTTATTTAAATTTAAAATTAAAAGGTAGGTAGGTACCTACTTAATATAATATAAATATACAAGTCGTCTACGATTCGAAAAAGTGATTAAGGCTCATTCGATAACACACTTGATAGTCGATTATACCGAAAAACGGGCATGAACTGCAGTCATATGGGTGTGTCGTGAGTTATATATATTATATTTATAAATTGTGGTAGTAGATAAGTGTAATGTTATTTTATAATAAAGTACGAGTAGGTACGATAAAATAAAGATAAAGTCTTCTACTATTATCGATTTTCATTTTTACTGCAAATATATTTCATCATTTCACATTTTGCTGTTCTTTCAGTCCGACAACGATTCATTATGGTGTTTTTTTTTCAAATTAATTAGACTGGGGAGCTATACATATAATATATTCTGTGATTTATGTACTATGTAACTTTACATTTTACATAATAATTATGGCATATTATGTTGATATACCTACAATATTTTAAAACATTGTAAAAATTAAAACGGTAAAACGCCGTGTATAGTTCCTTAGTTTTTAGTTTTGATTTTTATAGATTTAAGTTGGGTCATAAAAATTAAATTATGCTTTTTGTATATATTTTTAATTTTAAACTATTGAGATTAAACCGAAATTACTTCATATGTACCTACATTTTTATATTACAGAAAACGTGTACTTAAATAATAAAGCTACCACATATTTTTGCGATTTCGTCTACCTAATTAACCCCCCCCCTCCCATGAAGTTATCCTGGATACGCCTATGAGAAGACAAGTTGTTTTTATTAGCTCAAAGAGAAAAGGGACGACGTGGACATATGAGACCAATAGATTTAAGTTTAATTAAAATTTAAAAAAAAACTTATAGAAAAAAATGAAATATTAAATAAAAGGAAATTAAAAGAAAATTTGCGACTTCATCTATAGTAGAACTAATTGATTCTTCTTTGTCTAGTAACGAGGAAAATTACCAGGATGATATTAAGTTTAATACAGTTAAGTCTAAGAAAAAACAATTTGTCCAACAAAAAGAGCAAAAAATGTAGTTAATCCCACCTTAACGTTAGTGTTAGACTGAGCTAACGTGAATAATAGAAATGCAACTTTTGTATTAGCAACTGTTGCTCAATCGATGGGACAAGATTTAAATAATATTGCTGTAAATAGAAAATCGATATAAGAGCTCGGTGTCAGCATAGAGAAAATATTGCATTACATATAAAATATGAATTTGATTTGTCCGTTCCTTTAGTTATTCATTGGGATGGGAAAATGTTACCAACATTAACAAAAACGGATTATGTAGATCATCTTGCAGTATTAGTTTCTGGAAATAGTATTTTGAAGCTTTTAGGGGTTCCACCGTTATTAAGAGTTACTGGCAAATTAATAGCTGAAGCCGTTTATAATCTTATAAATAACTGGGATTTGTTAAATCGTATTCAATTTATGTGTTTTGACACGGCTGCAAGTAATACTGGACTTTTAAGTGCTACTTGTGTGTTACTAGAAAATAAAATGGGACAAAATTTATTAAAATTGGCATGTTGGCATCATATTTTTGAAATTGTTGTTGGTAAAGTATTTGATCATTTAATAGGTCCATCAAATGGACCCGATATTGCATTATTTAAAAAATTTGAAATTTCTAACCTAACATAATTCAAGATGCATTTGAAAATGGTTTAATAAATACAAACTTTATAACTCCAGAACTTGAACTTATAAAAACTGATTTAGTTAAATTTACCATTGATCAATTAACTCAGTTTCAACCTCGTGACGATTATAAATAGTTGTTACAATTGAGTTTATTTTATTTTGGAGAACAACTTCCAGAAAATAAAAGTTTTTGAAAACTGGGAGCTTGTCATCGAGCTAGATGGATGCCTAAGATAATTTATTGTATAAAAATGTTTTTATTTCAGTCACAATTTAAACAAAACGAAACAGAACTAATAAACTTGGAACATTTTACTCTGTTCATAATGAGTGTATATTTAAAAGTATGGTATAACTCTAATGATACTTCAGGTGCACCGTTAAATGATTTAAATTTCCTAAAAGATCTAATTACTTACAAACATTCAAATAATGGTATCTACAAATTAGCATGAAAAGTATTTATTGGACATTTATGATACATTTAATGATAATGATACATTAATTGGATTAGCAATTTTTGATTCTCGAGTTTCAGATAATATTAAAGTACATATGGTTACAGCTTTAGATAAAATTGGGTCTGATTATCCTGAACAACGAATACAACTCCCAGAAAATCAGGTTCTAAATAGTGAATTACATGACTTTGTAACAAATAATACTTATAAGCTATTTACAGCTTATTTTACAGTTCTTGACATTAAAACTGACTTTTTAACTATGTATCCAAGTACTTGGATAAGTAATATCGAATATATTAATAGCAGTGAAAAAATAAAAAAACTTAAAGTGGTTAATGACGCAGCAGAAAGAGGTATAGCATTGATGACATCTTTCAATGGAAGTCTAACTAATCAAAAAGATCAACAACAATACCTTCTTCAAGTCATTGAAAAACACAGACAAGATTTTCCGGACTCCAATAAATCGACTATTACAAATATGATTAATTTACAAACATATGATGTATTTTTATTTATGAAAAAACCTTGTAATTTTTTAAATAATTTGTATTAGTTTTTTAGTAATAGTTATTATAGTTACAAATAAGTAGAAATAATTAAATTTGATATTTCCAATACAATTATAATTTAAAAGTTTAGTTTGATAACTAATATTTTGAAGTTCATTGAGCTATCACTAAATGTTTATGAAATTACTTCAAATTTTCACAATATTATTTTTAAGGCAAATAGAACAAATTTAATGCATGAGAAAATGAAAAAACCAAAAAAAAATTTTGAATGCCACCCTAATATATATATATATTATTTTTATTTAGGAAGTGGGACCAAAATTATTTTATATTTTTAGTCATAAAGTATGTTTGAGAACACTAAAATATTTTTAACTGATTTTAGTTGTTTATTTTGAATAAAAAACATAATTTTGGATTTATGCATGTGCAATAAATCTTTTATTTATCAAAGAAAAAAGATTTAATATCAAATTACAATTAAACGATTTTTGACATAGGTACTTAGGTAATCAATATTTCAATGGTTCTAAAAATTGGAAAAATTACAGACTATTTAAATTTGAAAAACAATTTTTAAATTGCTATACTCCATCAAATTTGATTTTTAAACCATACACGCTATAGTTAAGGAACACCTTATTACATATTATAACATATTTATATTTTATAGTTTATTTTCATTATTAATTTAAATTATTATAGTTTAAATGATATTAAAATTCAATTAGGTAATATATTTTTAATTACTCTTTTTTACTTGGGTACTTTTATATAAATATACAAATTAACATATATAACCTATATAACTTAAGGAAAATGGGCAATAGAAAAAAAGCAATTTATTATATTAATTAATAAACCTAATTATTTATAGATGGAAAAATTCTCAAAAATGTGTATCATGTAAACTAATTAGAGGCCCTAAAATATCTGTTACCTTTGGGCACTGTTTATGTCTGTGCCTGGTTGTAGCACTGCTTGTACTATACAAGTATATAATATACTAAGTACTGCGTAAATAAACCTCTCACAAGGACTCTTAAATATGTCACTTAATATAATTGATATTTGCTTTGGACTCACATTGGTAATAGGAAAAAATGCTGACAAAATAAGACAAATTGTTTTCTGAAATACCAATTAATAAAATGATTATCTTTACATTTAAACTTAATGTATTATAAATTATAACTAATTAATAATAACTAGGTATTTATTATCATAGACCAGTCATTAGATAATAATAATTAAATAACGTGCCACGTGGGACTTCTTAAGCATCAATACATCCTAATCATCTGATCCATTTAGGTAGGTATGTTTTGATAAAATACTGTATAACTATATACTGATAAAATTCTTTTTAAATTATTTGTGGTAAAATATTAAATTGTAATTTAAGATACTACTTTATAAATATAATATAATTATTAGTAAAACTATTATATCATAAATTAAGTATTGACAGAAATTTACATATTATTATAGTTTTATGTTGCATTATTTTATATTATTTAAACTCTTGTTATTATTTGAGACTTTTTTTTATACTTATTTTGGGATTATCAATATTCTAGAAATGTATATGTTATATGAGAAATTATTATTGACAGACTATATTATATATTATATCTGTGATTATTAAAAATAATTTATTTATTATATATATATGAACAATTTACAATTAATATAATAAAAAATAACTAGTTATTATTATTTTGTTAAAATATAATATTATATATCAAATCCAAACTTTATAATAATTTTATCAATTGGTATGAGAACAATTTGACATTTTTTCCTACATTTCCTAAAAAGTACTTGATGTGCCATATATATATATTTACATACAATATGCATATTTATTGTATTAATTGGCTCATTTGTGGGACAGAATATGAACCTTCTAAAGATAAAATCATCAAAGTATAAAATTAGTCTCCTACCATAAATTTAGTGTACATATTATGACAGTAAGTAAGACCAATATGATAGGTATATTTAAATTTTTTTTATAATTTTACAAATAAATGATTTTATTAGAAATAATGAAATATAAAAATTCACACATTAAAAAAGTTGATAGTAGTTCAAAATTTAATTTATCTGATAACTGAAAATTTATCTCATAAGTTTCAAGTACTTTAATAGAGTAATTATAAATATTTTATATAAGACTCCTAATATTGTGAATTGAATGTTCGAAATATATTTATATTTACAGGATATTTTCAGTATTAGAGTTCTAAAAACAAACAATGCAAATGCATATATTAATTATTATAAATTAATGACTTAGTAATTATAATTTTTTTCTAAATTATATTAACCCTTTCATATAAATTCATATTTATCATATGAACAGTGCACATGAGATAAATAAATACCTATCACAGGTATATTAATTTTTCACATTATTAATTTAATATAGATATGGATTTCTCTATGTTTCAATTGATTTATTAAGTTTTAATTTTATTTCAATATGTTGTTTACTTACTACAGCATTTCAAAGTGAAAGACATTTCAAAATATTTTAATCCGTTTGCATGATGTTTAGTACAATTATTTTTTTCAATACTGAATTTTACAATTGATGAAATTAAAAATTACTTTTTATTTTATTTACAACTAAAATATTTTAGACACAAGTAAATAATTATAATATAGTTATTTAAATAAGTTTCAGTAAAAAATTAAAAATTAGTTAGTTTTAACATTAGTTTTTACAAACATAACTATATTTGGACTTTTAATTTTATATTAATAGAAACAATTTAAATAATAAAAATTTGAACAAAAATGTGGTTTCTACTAATTCAAGATAAACTAAATCAACGGATGGAAAATATTTACATCACGTGCATACCAGTGCCAAGAGAAACACGTGTTGTTACAATGGATTAAACCACATTATTATTTTGCAGTTTAATATATTTATAATTCCTATAGACATAGGCACATAGCTTATGAAAAATATAAAGTTCAAACCCCTTTAAATACTTATATCAAGCTCTTTATCTTATTATAGTCTGAAAAATCTACAAGCCTGGTTCTTGCACCTTAATGTCTATATTAAAGAAGAATTAATTTTATACAAAATATAAATAACATACAAAAATTATTACAAATTTTTCATTTTTCTTTATTTAGTTACATGTAACACTTAGAACTTACATTCTTAAGTTCCTAAGTATTTTGGGTGGTTTTTTTTAATTGAACTAACTATGTACAAACATATTGATTGTTGTTAAATTATTTTCTAAAAAAAAAAATTATTATTATAGCATTGATTATAAATGCATATTTATAATCAATGAATACAGTTATAGACAAATATTATATAAATAAATCATTACATTGTTTTTAAGCGCATTCTGCATTATATAAAAACGATTCAGTTATGGAAGAAAAAGTAATAAAAATAAAATAATAAAGAAGATAAAAAGTGGCAATAAGACAATGCATTAGTAAATTGAAAAGGAAAAGGCCCAATTTGTTGTATATTTGAAGGAACTTTTTTTAAACGCCAAATAAAAATCAAATGGCAAATGCTCAATGTATGCAAATAGTTGAAATACTGATGAGTACAAGAGAGAAGTTTTTATTCGACATGCGTTAATTATTCTGAACCTCAGTCATGACTCAATAAAAAAATATATAAATATCTATATAATTATACTCTGTCCCATATAAGAGTATTATCCGGTGGTCGCAGTGGGCATGGTTATCAACAACATTGTGATATTATGATTTAAGAGCAACATATAATTCTCATAACAGCTGTTGGACACAAATAATTACATAAAAACCAAGTATTCATGTCAATACTGTCATTGCCGATGCTAGAAAGGGAGCCGATAACTGTTTCAAATGTAGTACTACCACCGAAGGGCATTGCGTTTATTGCTTAGATGAAAATTAGTCTCTGCAGAAGTCATACTTTTAACTAAGACAAAGTATATATATATGCACATTGCACACATATATACATATACAGTGTTAGGTAATAATGTAACGGAAATCACTTTTTATTATAACGTAGTTACTTTTTCGAGTAACGTTATGGTAACTTCGATATTAATTTTTTGTAACAACGCAAAAGTAACTACGTTAGTTATTTATAAGTAACTTAATTCAATAATATTTTTAACGATTTTGTATAAATATAAATATAAAATAAAATATTTTTAATAATTTCATCTAAATGGCACGCATAGGAAATCAGACCTTATAACAATTTTATGATTAATAAGTATAGGAGTAGGTATCATATTATATATCATAATAATCATATAAATATAGTTTTGACATTTTATATTAATATTATAATTTTTTACCGATGTTTAAAAATATTGAATGTATCTAATGTCATTTATCTAATTACTTTTGAGTTTTAAAAAAAGGAATGTAACATTTATACTTTTAATTTAGGTAACAAAAAGTAATTTAGTTACTTTTTAAAAGTAACTTACCCAACACTGTACATATATATTATTTAAATTATAAAAACTGACAATAGCTTGAAAATAATTATTTTTGATTTCATATAAATTATATTATTATATGAAAAATAAGTATTTAAAATTGCATTAATGCTCGTAAACGAGATAAGTACTTTATCAATTGAAACACTGCAAATGTTGTTATGCTCAATGCACGAAGGCTAGGAGATGTTTAAATATATTCGTTAGGGTTTGTATTTGACCAAAGGTATATTTTTTGTTTGAAGACATTTGTCACACACCCACTCAGCATATACTTCAGCTGTAAGTAGCTGGAACGCAGGCTCCATCAAGCCTGTACAAACCCTAAAAATTTTTAGAATATGTAAATATAAGAACTCACATTTTTATAAAGGGATTGGAAGCAGAAATTTCTTCTTACCCTATTACATATAAAAGCAATTTAGACACATTGTATTTCCAAAAGTACCGATTTAGTGATGTGATAATTCTAAAAATTATTTTATATTTGTTGTTAAGTCTACATTAGATTTACTTTCCCATATTTTAGATTTTGAACGAAGCAAAGAATGTATTGGTTTTACAATGATTTTTTCTTAGATTTGTATACACTTTTTTTTAGTAGAACCAGTTAAGCAAATTTTGAAATAAAAAGCAACATTATTGATATTACATTTTCCTAGGTTAGTACTTTAAAGAGCAAATTTTTAAATTTTTCAAATAGTTTTTTTTAATGTAAAATACATTTTTTATAAATGAGAAAGTAACAAAATATTTGTATGATGTATAATAATATATTAAATTGCTCAAAATGTAATAATTTGTTTTAAAATTGAAAATAATAATAATACATTAGGTATCCTATTCAAGGATCGAAGGGATGATGGATTAATTTCTACTATATTATCTAGATGGTTTTTTTATTTTATTCCCACTAAAATTAAGTAAATAAATTTTAACATTTATAAATTAGAATATTCAATTTTTTTTGGAATTTATAGCAAAACAATTTATAAAATAGAAAAATCAATCTAATGTATACTTTACGACAAATTCAGATCTGTTTTCTGAATTGTTATCGCCATTGATATGTTAGAATTTTTTTTTTTTTTTAACGGTAGCCGTGATATTGCTGACTTGTGTTTGTGTGAGTATATACCACTGCACATATCTACACATATTAATGGCCACCATCCGGTATTTACTACTCATACACAAACCTACTATGTAATGTGAACTGAACAGAAAGTTTCTTATACACAATCCATTAATAAATAATGCTTCCAATCCCCTTAACATATATCATGATTATACAATAATTAAATATTTAACTCACCTATGAAACCAAAAATTACAACCGGATTCACATAAAACAGCTTGATCATTGTCATGCACTTCTTTATGACAGTTACCACATGGATATATAGGTGGGGCATTTGGATTTTGTGGATTAAACACCATTGGTTGATCATGAGGATATATCTAAAAATATTATATTATATTATATTAATTATTAGCAACTAGCATTCAGTCAAATAAAATAAAATATTCAGTTTTATATTTATTTTAAATGTATTATACTTTTATTTTTTATAATATATTTATAAATCAATTATATTAAATAAATTAAATAAGTGATAAAACTTGAAATATTTTTTTACTTAATGCCCAATTGAAGACAACAAGCATACCCAGTCTATAATGAACCATTGTCGTCATATTGCATATATTCTAAATGTATTGACGCACCCAATCTATTTAATAAGGACATTCAGTATAAGGGTGTACGTAAATTGAGTCCCAAATGAATTTATTATTTTCCAAAAACAGTAAATTGTCCCATGCCTAAAAATTAAAACAGTACACTGAGTCCCACGTATAAATATATATTTTATGAAATCAGGGAAATACACATTTATCACACAGATTAGTTGCAATTGAAACAGGGTTTTGTAGTAAATTTATCGTATTAGATATTTGTAATCGGGGAAAATGTTAAACAATCGTTCACCGTCAGTTATTGTGTAGTTTTCACAAATACCTATTCTGAATATACAATGGACGTAATGAATAAAAAAGGAACGTAACAAAACAATTATTATTTTTAATGGTTACAAATTTCGTTTCCATAAAATGTTAAGAACTAAATCCAGTGTTGGACTTCCTCTTTAAATACTTATAAATGTTATTTAAAAATGAATGATACCAACACAGTTATTAATAGTTCTGTAAATCATAATCACGATAAACCTGACGAAAAAACTTAGCAATATTTCAAAAAGAAAAGCTGTTGGAGATATTTCAAGTGCACCATCTAAATTAATACATTCCGAGTTACAAAAAGAAAATATAAGTACATTAAAATTGTCAGACTCAGCTCTTATTAAAAGAAATATACGATTATATTATATTAAGTATACGATTATATACTGTTCACTCTAATATACCAAAAACAATAATTGAAACACATGAAGTTCTTAATGAAATAATAATTAAAACTAATACAAAAAAATCCTTTTTAATGGTTAATGACCATGACAATAATATTCTTGGTTTTTCAACAATATCCAACTTAAATACTTTATGGGATACAAGTACAATATATGTTGACGGGACTTTTAAAAGTTGTCCAAAACATTTTTTACAAATTTTCACAATTCATGAGCTTGTGAATGAAATGTATGTCCCACTTGTTTCTTTTTTTTTTATTACCAAATAAGGAAACCAAATCATACTTTTATTCTTTTAAGTACATGGATATATGTGATAATATGTGATTCTTGGTTTAAAATTTTTATCAACAAATATTTTTATGGATTTTGAAAAAGCTATACATAACGCTGAGCAACAAGTTTGGCCGACAATTAATATAAAAGGTTGTAGTTTTCATCACGGACAAAGTTGAGGGAAAAAAATACAATGTCTTGGTTAAGTAAAGTTTATAAAAACCAAAATTCGGATGAAAGTAATTTTTTTCGATTTACCATTTTTAAGCCCCAAAGATATTAATGATTGTTTTATTGAAGATATTATGCCTAAACTACTAGTGAATGAAAATTGTTCAGAGATTATATTTTAAAAACATATATTGCATCAGATTCTGTATATCCCTGTAATATTTGGGCTGAATTTTTGGCAACATCAAATTGTACAACAAATAGTTGTGAGTCATTTTACGCAAAACTAAATAGTTTATTTTATACCTCCCATCCAAATATTTATATTTTCATTAACGCACTCAAAGAAATTCAATCAAATGCAGACATTCAAGTAAGAAGTAAAAAAATGATTAAGTCCAAACAAAATGTTGAAAAAGAAAATATATTAAGAGAACAACAAATGACGAAGTTGATGAATAATAGTATTAGTAGACTTAAATTTATTAAGGCTGCATTATTTAAATATCCAATAAATAAATAAATACATTTTGGAAGACATTCCAGTCAACTTCCATGTGGTGCCTTTTGGTTAATGCAAATAGGCTGGAATATTAATTTGAATCTTGGATTCAATTTCTTAGATAGGACTCAGTTTACCTCTATCATTTTTAGACATGCGACTTAATTTATCTAAAATTATTAAAATGGGACTCAATTTACCGAACCCACAGTATAAATATCTAATGCATAGATCGGTAACAGGAAAAAATCCCCAATTATAAATCTGATGGAAAAAGCCCAAATTTAAAAATGTGCATGGGAAAAAGTCCAAATTAAAACTATTATTATAACAATACTCTTGTAAATGTTAATCTTTACCAATGCGTAAAGTAGGTAATAAAATATGAAATTTAGTCAATACCTATAAAATATTATGACAACTACAAACTGGACTATTATTATAAAATCAGGATTTATTAGTTTCAACTAGTGATGTAACATAAATTTGAATAGATATAATTAATTATACAAAATTTTAAATTGTAAATATATATAATATAAATTTGTACCTATATAGTATTTTAAATAATATTTGCTAATAGGTAATAATAACACACATATTGGGTATTGTTGATGAACATTTGGGGAACAAATCCTTGTACTAATTATTGTTTTATATTATTTATTTTAAGTATCTAGTATTGATTTTAACTAACTAGTATAGTATCTACTATATTATATTGTAAATACTAAATCTGAGTTTACCGATCAACTACGTGTATTATATATTATGTGTTTTTAATTGGTAAATGGTCTTTTGTAATATCATCAATACTTTATGTACTTCTTTGTTATCTGCAAAATTATTTTGTACAAATATTATTGTTCATTACCTAAATACATTTTTCTGATAAAAATTATAATTCTGAAATCTTTAAATATTTACTGACAAATTTTGTTTATAATAAAACATAAAATTCAAAAAAAAAAATGTTACATACTTAAAAAGTTCATGATCGGTTATATTTATGTACATTTAAAATTAAAATTTTTTTTATTAATATTTCTATTTTGTATTATATTATTTTAATCAGTTTAAATTTTAACAATAATCTACTCCTTCACTTTCTCTCCCTCATCGATAAACGTTCCCTTTATTAAACTACATTTTTAAAATTTGTGCTTTTTTTCCGCAATTTGTTTAGTCTATACAACGGATAGAGCGACGACAAATTCACATGTGACCATCATTATCGATGAGTTGTTTAAAATATCACTTATTTTTTATGAGCTGAACGTTGAATACAAGCTGAACCTATACAATCATACTATTGGTTATTGACACAATTGATATCATTTAATTTGGTTTTGGCTCTATCCATAGTATATTATCTAACATATATATAATGTATTTAAACAATATTATGATTTGTTCATTTTTGTATTTTAAAATAAAAATTATTATTATTTACGCAGTGTAGGGAAAGAGCAAGATTAGTGAGATACATGCAGAATTGATTGGAGGTTAGTAATTGTTTATAAAATATACTAAATATATTTATATTAAGAAGGTGTAATAGGAAAATTGGACGTTTTTGAATTTCACATGATAACCAGTATATCTATCATGCAGCAAATTCTAATAATGGTTATGAGATTGATATTCATTATGACATAATTTAATTGATTTTTACTGCAAAAAAACCACGACATTCCAATAATATTACTTACCAAGTGACTTTACGAGTTTTTATTACCAAAATGATAGAAAAAAAAATTATATATTTCTAATATTTTAATTTTAATAGCATATAATTTATTTAACAATGAATATTTTATCCACAATTAATTATCAAAAATGGTTATAAATTGTTTGAAAGAATCAAAAATTGTATTTCAAATGTCACATTGGCCTAGTTTATCGTGTACTTGATACACATACTAAGCGTTTAATCCGCATTAAGGTTTCGGTGTAAACAGGAGCACATCAATATAGTCTGATACGATTAAGCAAGGTATATCAGACCAGATTCGAGGCGCATCAAACACAAAAATCGTTTATTTAAGGTTATGTTTAATTTGTTTGTTGTTTTTTTTCTGTGTTTTTTCTAAGTGGTATTAGCAGACCTTTTAAATTTAAATATTACACTTTTAATTTTATATAAATCCAAATAATTAAATGTTATGTTTTGGTTATGTTTTGAGAACACAGAATGATAATACACTCGGTGTAAACATGGACGTATCAAACGTTTGATACGGACCTGCTTGGTGTGCATCAGCTTAGTACTCATGATGTAAACTAGGCCATTATATACTTCCTATCTACAATTTTGAAACTACTTGGTAAGTGATATTATTGAAATAACATTTACATATTTTTTTTTGTCCTACAATTGCACCTTCTTAAGGTCCTTGTATAAACCCCATAAATTTTACATTAAAATTATCTAAACATTTGAAACAAATTTGGTTACTTTTAATTCTCTTATTTCTTGGTTATAGTATTTTTTCCATTTCCTAAACAGAATAATTTATACATTTTATAGTAATTAAATAAAATAATGATTACAATATGAAAAATGAGTATTGTTTTATTATTGAAACTACCATATGAATATAGTTGTATTATAGAATTTTATTTTAACATACCTATTATACACATATTTTTTTAAACTTTAATTGAAGTTATTATAATATTACATTTAAAAAAAAACATAGATAAATTTACATACTAGTCGTGGGCTCAAAATATTAGCGCTGGAGACTATGTAATTGTCAATATGGGTATCATGAATTATTTATAAATATTATATTGTATCTCACAGCTGTCACACCAGTAAAATGTTGAGTACCCATGTGGTGGGTTTTGAAGGGTCAAACACTTTTAGTGTGCCAGCGACTATGACTATAGTATTTATTTTTTTATTATTCACATAAAAATACAATTAATGTTGCCTACATATCAAAATATTACTTATACCTAACCAATAACTCTTTAAAAATTATGTTTGCAAGAGCCTTAAATAAAAAAAATTCTAGAATCATAGTATCATGAAATTTACACAAAATAATTTTTTATATATAGTACAATACTTGTCTATATAAAATTAATTTAATACAATTTTCTTTTACCTTTCCAGCCGATACTGGCAATGGTTTAGAATTAGGTCCAGGTCCATAGCCACTGGGTTGTTGACTATTAGGCATTTGAGAATGATGCATCATAGGGGGCATAAGTCTATGTTGTTCAGAAGGTTGAGGTGGGCCTCGCATCATTTGCGGACAAGGCATACCCCTTGGACAATTCATCATATTACTTGGCCCTGGCATACTATTGCACTGCTGATTTGACATTGGTTGCCTACAAGCCATTGAAACAGATGGCATGTTGTTGGATCCCGGACAAGGGGCCCCACGTACTGGACATCCATTATTATCTACTGACATATGCGAATTCATATCATTCATGTCTGCTGAACTGACTGGCATATTCATAGACATTGGACTATTTGTTAAAGGTGAAGGACCCCCTCGACCCATCATCATGGGACTGCCACCAGGTCCAGAATTAGGGTGACCATTAAGTGGTGAAGGACCCATTGTCATGGGACTAGACATTGGTGGGTGAATGTTCATATTGGTGTTTTGAGGTATGGGGCTACCCATTGGTGATGCACAATTCAGAGATGGCTTAACCATGGCAGCACATTCCATAGGACTGTTTCCGCGCATATTTGGTACCATATGAGGACTGCCCATTGCAGAAGGACTTCGATTCATTGATAAGGCATGTGGACTATTGCCTGGTGCACCACAACTCATCATAGGTGGTCCACAAACCATTGGATTCCTATGAGGACTACTACCACACGGACCACCCATTGGGCTGCCCATTGGTGGGCCACAGTTCATGGGTGAGCCACCCATTTGATGGCAAGGACTACCAGACATCATGGGTCGAGAATTCATCATTTGTCTGTTCATCACTTGTGGTGGTGGGGTATCGTCAAAAGGGTTTGAAGCAACTATAGTATCTCCATAACCTATAAAATATAAATATTAATTATTATAAAAATGATCTTTATTTATGTTTAAACAAATTATTATCTATAATTTATTTTGTGGTTGACTAAGCACAAAAATAGGGATAGGGTCATCTAGGATGATATAATTTACTTTACTAATTCGAGTTTATTTGCCAATACAGAGTACTCAAACACTAAAAGAAATTTACAGAATATAAATCAAGGATAAAAATGGACCATTTACAGTTTTTATTGTTTTATTTTATACTTATCTTATTGGCTATTTAAACTAATATGTTTATTATTTTAGTTTTGTAATAATTTGCAATAAAATTCAAATTTTAAATAATGATGTATTTGACATATATTATCTTCAATTTAAGCAAGAAATAAAAAATTGTTTGGTAAAAGTATTTTGAAAGAGTAAATCACTTAAATCTTTTTACCGAAAAATGTGTAAAAATCAAAATTAGTTTATCGCATTTAGATTTTGGGATATTAAAAAATATAAGTATCTACAATAATAAGTATAATATATGTAAAATTATCTATCTATGAAGAAACTTTTAGACATTCCTACAAAAAAAAAATAAAAAAAAGATAATCACACAAATAGAAAAAATTATAAAACTAGTATGTGTATTATAGATAAAAAAAAATTTAGATCATACTATAATAACATCAAGAAGTTCTAAAAATTGTTAGATAAAATAGAATTTTAAATTTATTATAAGTACTTTAAAATGTCTTTGGTATAAATATTTTATTGTTATGCATAAGACTTAAAAATATAATAGAGTAAGATATTCAAATATTGAAATTTTACTTATTTGAAAATAGCTTAAAATAAATAAAATAAAATTATAATACTTTACATTAAAACTCCATCAATTTTGTTGCAAAAAAAATAAAAATAAATATGATTGTTTACCTATATAAGTAATATTAGTTAAAATATTAAGTTGACAGATTTTTGCTATTAAATGTAATTTAAGTTAATTTGTTTTGTTTATTTGTGTAACTTCATTTCTCAGCATATAGGCTATCTATTAACATAATAAATAAGACTTACTAGAAATATATTAAAGAAATTGTCTAATCAATTTTAAGCCATTCAGAATAATACAAATATTTAAAAACATCTTAATTCATATTCTAAGTTGAATGTATGACTCAGCTGGTATCTAAACAATAAAATTAATTAGGTATAAATACAATTAAATAAACTATTTTCTTTCTTAAATTGTACAATTATTTTTCGAAATGTTTAAAATACCTATAAATCAGATCAAATTATTGAATAATGAATATAGATTAGATAATAGTATTGAAATAAAATGATAACTAGTCTGCTAATATTTAATTAACATAAAATAATATATAAACGTATTAATATATACAGATCTGTAATATATTAAAATATGAAACTATATTATAAAATTTAGTTTATAACCAACAAGCTTAACTTTTATGATAACAAATTAGTTTTATTTTTTTCTTAATCTTACATTAATATTTTCAAAAAGTTTGTTATTTCTTAAAATAATAAAAAAACATTTATTTATTTGCTCTTTTTTATAAAATATAAGTAAATTATGTATTATAATTAATAATCAACACTAAAAATAATCAAATGATTCTAAAATAATAATTTCATTTCTTTATATATAAAATAATTATTTATAATATATAAAATATTATAAATTGAAAACTATTAAATGTAAATGTTTGAAAACAATTTTCTGTTAAAAGTAGGGAGTCAAAACGAGAGTTAAAATTTTTCAGGTTTTTATTTTTCCAGGTTCTGATTACAGATAAATATTTTCTCAAGTTTAAAACAGGTTAATTTTTTCCGAGTTACAGGAAAAAACATTTGAGGTAAGGGATTTCAAATTTAAAAACAGTTAAAATTTTTAGGGTTAATTTTTTGGGGTAAAGTTTCAGGTTCAAATATAGTTCACCAAAAATTGATATCAGAATATATGTTTCATAGATTATCAATTAGACAAACTAAGACCCTCTAATTTTTCTAGCTCAAAAGTAAATAAAATGACAAAATTCTTATCTTTATTTTCTGTAATAACTTAAATTATTATCATGGATATATTTAAATTGCAAGTCTTTTATATTATTCAATATTTTTAATTATAATATAAGATATAACAAAAAATATATAATTACGCTACATCAGAACCTCTATTTAATGAACTTGACAGTTTTTTTTCACTTAAAATATCATATTTATTATATGAAATTAAAAATATAGAAAAACATAAAAATATTATAGAATTTAAAAAAAAATTTCAATCAAAAATTCAACTCCTTTATCGATACAAAATACATATAAGAAATAAATAATAATTAGATAGATAACAATAATCTTAGGCAACATACGGATTTTGGGCACACAATTTATAACTGTAATTGGATTAGCGAAACTATATTGTTGTAGTTTTAATATTTATTTTTTGATTATTTCAAAAATATGGAGCATGAAGTTAATAAAAAATTTTCTATTTCAATATCTTATTATTTTCACTGACTAATCGATTTACGGTTTCCTTTTAAAAAAAAAACATTAGGTTACGCTATTGAAAACGGTTTTGGTTTTGCCATGTTTCAGGTTTAATACAATTTTATTAAATTATTTCTGGGTTCTGGGTATAAGGTTAAAATACGGTATTTATTTTTTATAAGTTACGGGTTTTGGTTTTAATATTTGACGGATTTACACCCATTTCAACTCCCTGATTAAAAGTAATTTTTTAACTATATTCTACAAGGCTACAAACATTAATATATTATAATATATATGCAAAATCGTATTTTGTATCAAGATACATATTCTGAAAGTATCTTATACCTAGATACATTTTTTCCCCGTATCAAGTATCTTTTCATGCGAAAAATTATCAAAAATCAAATTATATAGTCAGTAATTACATTTTTAAAATTTTTTTTTTCTTATTTCATATTATAAAAATAAAACAATAATTTTGATGAATGTTAATATTAAGCCAATTATTTAACATAATATATATATATTTTATAAAATTGTACCTATAATAAAAAATAGTTTTTATTATAAAATAATAATTATATTTGATATTTTTAAAAATATTTTTAGATCATGTATGATACTCAAAACTAATTTATGTAAAGATACTTATTTTTAGTAAGTTGACCAACCCAACACAAACAATATGTAACAATTTAAACCTGTTGAACAGTAGATACGTTCCAACTATTTAAAAAATTCACGTCACTATTTATATAGGTATGCCATTAAAATATATTTTTTAAACATTCTACATCAAAATCTTCCTATATAAACTTCATATATTCAACATACTATCTAGATTATATTGGGTGTATGTTTGGTACTCGTTTGACATGTATGTTTTTTTTTTCTAAAAAGTATATTATGACCTATGATATTAAAAATGTATGTATCAAAATTGAAAGAAACATTGTACGTATATAATTCAAAAATTCCATAAATTCATAATATATTATCTTCAACACATTTTAGCTAAAAGTCATACATATTTCTTTTATATTGAAATAGTAAAATATTTTATAGGTATTGTATATTTTCTATACTCGACGTCATGAGATTGCAACTTTTCCGGGCATCTAAATGATTCGCTCAAGAACAAATTTCTCTCTCCAAGCGACCACTGGATATTGTATTGACACATAATTACAGACAAACATATATAAATAAGAGTGAGAATTACAATTGCTTCATATAGCAGGGTTTTAGAGCACTTTCTGATAGGAGAATATGTCATTTGATCACCGATATGTTGTATTCTCTTAAAATAAGGAGCATAAAACTAAATAATAAATATTTTTATTTTGTATGATGAACTCTTTCACGCTTTTAATATAACTAAAAACAAGAGCAGATCTTTAAATTACAATACAAAAGCTGTCAATAATATTAATGAGGAAAAAATAAAAACTATTGTTATTGTCAATGATAATTATAAGATCATCTACTGACTAGAGATTAGAGACCTTGTTGAATAAAACACCTAATGGATAAAATTGAATGGAACTATTTCAGCAAAGTGCTCTACGACAAATCAAATAAATTAAAAATAAAACATTCGGTACAAGTCATACTTGAGGGGCCTTTTTGCATAGATAATACCGATTATAATCATAGTATGATTCCTGTGTTTTTACATACTATAATATATAAATAACTGTATTTTACTATTTTAAACTTTTAAACAATGTTATTAAAATAAATCATTTTTGTCTCATCTCATAAATTTCCAGTGTTATTTAGTTTTCACCATTTTATATATACCGTGTATAATGTAATAATTAACTACTAAATGGAAATTTAGGAAATAAGACGAAAATGATTTATTTTAATAAAATTATTTAAAACAACAAGGAAAATACAGTTGTACAATTATAAACAGTAAAATCTTTGTATACCCATGGTATTAGCTGTAGAAACTACAAGATGAATAAAGATACCTAGTGTTCGTGTACTAATCTGCAAGGAAGATGGTACATAAACATGCAGTAAACAAGAGAAGGCCGATATAACGCTTAGCTTAACATCTTTAGCGTGTATTTTAACCAAGCAACATAGATTCTGAGCTTGACATGATACAATGTCAACCGATCAATGAAACATGTGAAAAAAATTGTTACTCAATTGAAATAACTAAACTAAGTAGGAATTTTGATAAGTTATAAAGTTATTACCAAAAAAGTAAATTGTTAGTTACTAGTTACTCATAAAAAAAGACTTAGTTCAGTTACTTTTTAAAGTTACATTTTAATAACTAAAACATTTAAATTTTATTTTTTTTTTAACTACTATTATAATTAGAGTAGGTAACTTAAATATGTAAATTTCACATTACAATATGTGGTGTTTGTAAAATGATTAAAAGTAAATGTTTAGTAAGTTCACTACTATATACCCTATATAAAATAGGTAGGTACACATAATATTATACTACATATTTAAAAAATTTAAATGACTCATATTTTTATGTTATAATAAAAATAAAATAGTCAATAGAAAACAATACAACATATTATAAGCATTTAAATTTTAAATTATTAAATATTTAATTTGTTAAATTATACGCATTTTCTTAGTGAGGTTTTTATATTATTTATTGAGGTACATATAATTTTAAAATTTTTAATGTTTTATCACTTTTTATTATTAACAAATAAGTTTTAAAGTTTGTTTAATGTTTCAACCTGCATGGTTTTAAACTCAAAATTGATCAAGTTATAGTTATTTTAAAATTTAAAATAACAGAATTTGATCAATGTTTGGGTTTAAAATAAGGTGACCATATGACCCAGTTCTTGAAGACAGCATTCCGTTGTCCCAACAAACTTTATATGAGACACTTTTTTGTCCCAATTTTAGAAGTGTGGTCCCTCTTTTTGCGCTTATCTACCATATTTCTAAAAATGTTTAATAAAAAATTAACGAATGACGTTTTTTTAATGCTTATTTACCATTTTCAAACAGAGTTTGAACATTTTGGTAGAAAATTATTAGGATATTCACTTTTTTCTATTGTTTCTAATTTTTCAAAACATTGTCACCCTAGTTTGTAATATATTAAATAGATCTTGAAAACAAATTTTTGTATCATAATCCAGTATTGTTAAAACAACTCAATATAAAAGATTAGGTATATTGTAATATTTAGCATTATTAAATTCTTATTCCAATTAAAATTTAAAGTTCAAGAATTATGAGGTGGACAGGACTGATAAATGAAATTAAGGGACAATCCCATAAAAATTATAACACATTCCTAGGTTTAGTATCCTTATATAACATTAATCTACATAGATATAGCAATATCAATTTATATATTTTTACATTTTAGGATTTGAGTTTTCAATATTTAATATTTAAAGGTTTGTTAAATTGTATGAAGTAGTTAACTAACTTTTTAAATCACATTAGTAATTCATAAAATTAAAAATTATTAAGGAAAAAAAGTACCTCGTTAAGTTATATAAAGTTAGTAGAAAAAAGTAATTAGTAGAGTTTCAAATTATTTATTTTCAGTAACTTAATCTTTTTAGCTTTGAAAATAGATGACAACCTGAATCTGAAAAAAACATAAGGCTATGATGAAATATGGCTGAATTATGCATGGAATCAGGGTCAAGTCATTATGTTGCTAAAATAGGGAAAACCGTCAGTGCATACTATATCATACTAACCAATATCACTTCCGATCATATCTAAATTATTCTAAAACTAACTACTAAGCGATTAACACTGCCAATAAAGAAAAAACTACCATTTGGATTCTGAAAAAAAAATTCATCCATAAATCAAGTTTATTGTTATTAATACCTGCATTTGTCTCTACTTAACTAATGGGCAATATAGAAAAAACACACAATGAATGTCTACGTTAAAATTATAGTTTTGTAAGGAAGAATATTTTCTAAATAATATAGCCTTTTTGTATAAAATATTGTTTAACAAAAAAGTTACAGCATTTAAATTTTTCCTTATTTTTAAGTAACTGGATTTTTCATTATTCAAAATTTTACAAAAAAGATAGGTATGTCATTTTTTTAGAAAATATTCTCCTTTTAAAAATTGGTAATATATGTTTTAGCTCTAATTTTAACATAGACTATAGCTATATTGATTTGTGAAGTGTAATTTTGCTATATTACCCATTAGTTAGACAAAAAACTGCCGGTATAAAATCCTTGTAATGTGATACTTTAGAACAGAAAGTATTGCTGAGGAGTATTTCTTGACATAACGCAGACTTTAAATACCTTAGCATAAGAGAATTCTCATCAAACTACATGAACAGCCACATACTTGATGCACACTTTTAGAATCTTACCTAACTGAACGTAAATTTTGAATGCAAAAGCGAAAAAAGACTAAAAAGATATATCAACCCTAGAATCACAAGGTACTATTCTAGGACCTATCCTATATCCTATATCTATACTCAGTGACGGAACCCCCTCCCAGAAACAAAAAAAATCATCAAAATATATCATTTCTTTTTAGAACCTTTTTTAGGCTTTTACGAATAAACTATTAATTATTGTCGCCCATCGGTAAATTGCAGTACCGAAACTATAAATTCTGTTTTTTATCTAAATTATAACGGCTAAACCCACCTCCTGATAAAAATTGAAAATACGCCACTGTCTATTCTATATGGCTAATACCAACCAATGAAGACAATAAAAGCTATATTAACCGATGATATAGCAATTTTAACTAGTAAGTATCAGCAAACTGTGACTTATTATTTAAAAACGACAATTTAAAACATATTTTCTGGACAATTGGGAAAATCAAGATCAATAGTTACAAGTCCGAATATGAAAACGAAATTTTACGGAAAACCTAACTCAACCTAATGGCGCTGAATCAAACGACAATTCCACAACGAAATTCTGTAAAATACCCAAAGATTAATTTTAACTCTCGACTGAATTAGAAACACCATAAGAAAATATCACAAATTAAAGAAAAAATGTACGAACTTTATTGGCTGTAGAAATAAATATCTATAGAAGGCAAACATCTCCCTGAATATAATTATCGTCAAACCAATTTGAACTTATGATATTCACTTATAGAATTTTGAACATTGAAGTCATACAACAAAAATATATATAAATATGCCAAAAAAATCATCATCCTTCAGGCCACTTCCATAGCATACTGGTTTGAAACGATGCTTTATATATCATGATATGCACCCTACAGTTGTAGAAAAATCACAAAGATTACCCGCAGACATGATATAAGACGAAAACGTCCCATCAATATATAGCAGACATCCAATTACTTGATAACACAGAAATGATGTCAGACGACTCAAATATCTGAAGCCATACAACTTTGATAAGATATTAAATTAAAGACAAATGCCATTTCAATGAAAATGAAACTCCACAATTGTGTATGTATATGTTTATTGCATAATTGATTTAGATTTACAAAAATTGAAAATCGTTTTGATGACCGATTAGTTTTTTCAATAAAAGAAATGTACCATTTTAAATAATAAAATGTGTTTTAAATTACTAACAGATTGTGAATTATTACCAATTTCAAATTTTTGTGCTGGATATATTCTAAAAAAAAAAAAATATGTGGTACTGAAATGAAGGAAACTTAAAAATAGTAGAAAACAAGATTAACCTAGTCAAACATCTTAAAATAAAATTTTTCAATGTAAATACAAAGCTTTAGAATTCAGACTTATAATATATTACTTTTTCCTAATAATGCCAAATTAATTTATTGGTTAATATAATTATTTTATGTAAATAACATATAAAAGGTACTTAGGTGAACCTATTTGAAGATGTATACCCTCCCAATAATATATTTTTTTACTTAAATTTCTCAGGTAGTCATTTAAGAAAAACTGAATCATAACATATATTGGCCATTCGATTTGTTAATAATTGTGATAGTGATATTGATTAAAAGTTAACTTCTGGACTGGAATTATTGGAGGAATTAGTTATCAGTGCACCAATAATGATATAAAAGTAGTGCAGGGGCATTATAAATCCCAATGTTAGTAGGGGTATTGTTGGCAATGGAAAGTTAATCAATTTTAAGTTGGGCGGGAGTTGTTTGTTATTCATTGGTTCTCTGCTAAAAAATGGTAATAATTGTATTAATAATTATTAACTACTCTACAACAAATGTAAAAATAAAATTACTAAGAGTACCTAACTTCGCTAATAGGTTTTTAGTTAGTTACATTTAGTTAATCATTTATTATATTAAATTAATTAATACTATAGGATTTTTACATAGGCCAATTTTATTAATATCATATAAAATTAGGATTCAGATATTTAAGAATTAAAAACTCTTAAAAAAGTAATGACAATTATTCGGGACTACATAAACCTCACACCAAAAATATAATATTTACTTTTCATTAACATCCAATCTAATCAAATTGAAATTATTTACTATGAATTTATAGATTGATACACAATATGATATAAACAAAATAATTCTAAAATAAGATTTATGTATAAAATAAATTATAATGTAAGCAGAATATGAGTATCTATGAAAAGTAATTACGGTAAACAGTGGAATATTTATGTAAATTGTGGAATAGTATTTATCTTGGTTTAAGGAAAATACTTAATGGGTGTTCAAATACATACACAGTGTAAAGTAAAAAAGGCTTGTGTGCAATCGTTAAATAAAACTTTTTAAATTAATAATAAAATGTATTAATTTAATATAATTATCAAAAATTTAACCTTGAAGTCTAAATAGAAATATATTCTAATCACCAAATATTATGTATATTTATTACGTAAATTTGTGTATTACACCTTTACTCCTCACATATTTTTCCCATATATTCCATGTCTAGTTTCCATATGCTATTGTCTTCAATTTTTTTACATCCATAAAAAATTACTTCACCCTTTTTGAGTAAAATATTATTTTGTTTCATTAGTCGAAGGCCAGCATAATTAAATACCTAATATTATGAGGAATAAATATCATAACTCTCACTAGTTGCAGTACTACATAATAAAATATTGATTCATATTTTACCTGTTAATGGAGGTGGAAGTAAATCTTGAGGTGATGGAGGGGGTGGTTGAGGTGCATGATTAGTTACAGTAGCAGCATTAGAAGTCCGTCGCTTCTTTTTAGCTGGAGGTGGTGGTGGTGGATCTGGAGTCATCATTGGTGACTTGAATTCGTTGCCCATAGGCAATATACTACAAAAATAAGATAAATAAATACATATTTTAAGGATTAATCAAATGTTCTAAGTATTCTTATTTTATATACTAAATTAGACAATATAAAATAAAATATTTAAATTGATATTAGTGATCACAAGGTACTAGCTTTTAAAATAGAATTTTTCAGTACCATATGAAAATCCATTTTTCTGAACTTGCAATAATAAACTATAAAACTATCTATCAAAAGTTTAACTCCTCGAGAATACATACATCAATACAGACGAAATTGTAAAATTATAGCAAAGATTAATCAAGATAGAAGTAAGTTTTAGTACCTATCTCTGATACAATATTTTTTACAAATGTTATTAAATTTAAAAAATATCTATTATATAATTATTTAAAATTATTGTTAATCAGTTTTTACTAATAAAAATAATACCTATCTATCTAAATAACATACCTAATCAATTGTTATAATTTATTACTTTATTACTTGTAGATACCGATTTATTTTAAAAATTTTAGTACCTATTTTAAGTAAGTACTTTATTAAAACATGTTATCAATATTTAAATTGTAATCATGTACCTATTTACATTAAGCTCCATAAGAATCTTGAAAGATATGTAGTAGCTACTAGCTACCTTATTACAAAACTTTGATCACTCAATTTAAAAATGTATAAATTAATACAATAAAAATTAGACATTAGTATTAAATTTGTTGAAATAAATAAATAAAACATACCTAGGTACCTACTCAAAAAATTAAAAATTATATTACTTAACTAAAAATTATAATATAGGTAGCATTAATAGTATAGTAGTGGCTATTATTCTGTGATTTATGTTTTATAATAATGAATACCCACAAAATCCTTAATATTGATCACTGTAAAGTATTTGCTTCATTTAATATATTTCAGTAAAACATTTATACAAAGTAACTAGGTAACCTACCTATAAGATAAAATTTAATGATGATATAGTATTTCCAAAAATTAGTCATTTTGAAATTTGCAACTATTTTGGTACTTAATTAAATTTCAACGCACATTATACATAACTTAATATCAATATAAGTTCTATGTTTATTACAAAATATCATAAATTATTTCTATTTCATTTTAGTCCAATAAAATTGGCAATAACATTATTAGTTTATTTGTAGGAATGTCTGGGTATTTTTTAAACAGTCATCATATATATATTATATGACACCGGATACCTAAATTAAATAAGTACTATATTTATTTAATTGAATACAGTTCCTTTTCCCAAGAAAAATTAATTTACTTAAAATTCTGAAAATTTGACTGTAAAACCCACATAGATTTAATGCAAATTAAAACTCGAGTTAAAACTTATTTCATAAGATATTAGAGTATTTTCCCTATAACATGAATCTTAACTGGAGTAATGACTTATTTCATGACGCACGAAGTAGTATCAGAGAACGTTCCTTGTGAAAACAATATTAACTTAAGTTAGAAAATGTTTTCATGGGATATCTCACAAATTGTGCCAAAACTGACAAAAATAAAAGGTATTTTAATGGTGTTTTTATGATATGAACATATTTTAATAAATAAGACGATTGGATAAATAAAGCACAGATCATAATGATGAAAATTGAAAAATATTGAATATTAATATTACAATCAATGTAGGACATGTAAATAAAGTTTCACATCGGACATGACGTGTTGTGTCTTTTGTGTTAATTTATAAAAGTATATTGGTGGTAGGTTTATACTTCTAAATGTTATATTTTTAATTGTACATTTTAAATACTACAGTAAGATTAATAGAATTAGCAAGTTTTATTAGTTTTCATAAATGTTGAATAAAATTATTGCTCTAAAAAATTATTAACAATGAAAAATGTACCTAGTAAAAGCCTCTAATATGTTCTACCTAGGCAATATTTTTTATTGTACTAAGACATATTTTGTTTTTATTCTTAAACGTACCACGTACTTATATATATATCTAATTATTTTTGATATGTATAGGTAAGTAAAAAGTATACATACGAGCAGGGTCCACCCATTTTATTGAAATCATCTGGATAACAGTGGCCTCCTCTCTGCATGTGCGGCGGCATATCTTGACATTGGTTATAATACGGCATTTGATTACGGCCTCTCTGTAACCTGTACGGTATACATATTATGTAGGTACACTCATACGAATAGGTAGGCATTTCTAACAAAATTACAAGCGACTTACGTGACATAAGGGGCCATGCCACCCATGTTGTGGCTCATCGCTAATAGGTTGAACTCAGTGAATTGAACGCATCACAGCAACGACGACGACGGCGATGACCGTATAGGAGTATAACACTGTGGGAGTACAGAGAAATTGAATATGTGGACAAAAGTCGAAAAACCTTTCAAGCCTCTAAGCCAGTCTCTGGCTGGCATCAATGCGATAATTGTACGTGTACAGAATTATTATTATCATCGGAAGATGATCGAATTTACGAAGGGTGAAAAAAAGAAAACAAACGCACGAAAACAATTATTGCTTGCTCTGATAGTGTACGGTACGTAGGCAGGCAGGCAGTTAATTATTGGTAAACAAAAAACGAAAAAATTGCAAAATAATTATAAAAATATACCTACCACTGTAATATGTGCGGTGGTAGTATGTTATGTTTTATTCTTCGCGTATAAACGTAAAAAGTACTCACGAATAATGTGACGACGATCGTGCTTGCCAGGACGTTGGAGATCACTATATTATACGCTGACACTTGCTGCCTACGCCATCGGCCGGTGATTATTTCCGTTTACGTTTCGAACGAATATAAAAATGTCATGTATATAACGTAAACTAATAATATACCTATATATATTTATATAAATAAATATCATATATGTATTATTTTATGTACACGTATCATTCACTATGTATATATGTATATATATATATATATATATATACGTATGTATGTATATATATATATATATATATATATATATATTATTTATTATTATTTGTGTGCATATATATGTATATTGTGTACGACGCGCGCGCACATACGCGCACACACACTCGCGTTAACACGGAGAAAAAAAAAAAGGGCGCACGGTGCTCGACAGCAGCCACAATGGCCGTCTCGACGTGTATTTAACGAACAGGCTGTGCGACGACGGTGATAATGATAGCAGTGCGTCGACGACGGTGTGTCGCGACGAGCGGCGACTCCTCGACGCGCGTTTAAAATAAATGCGATAGTATCTCGTGAGTTTTGCGAAAATATCAATTCATTATCGTCGATGCTCCGTGAATCATACATAATACGGAGCGTACTGTATTTACAGGAGGCAACATAATAATAATAATAAAAATTCGAAAAAAAAATAATAGTATATACAAAAAAAAAAAAAAAAAAAACAATAATACACACAAAACGTCGGTCGGGGGATCACGAAGACGGAGATGAAACGATAATGTGTGTGTGTGTGTGTGTGTATTTTATATATACGAAGATACGGCGCGCACGATCTCGGTATACGCGCTATATTTAGTTGGACAAGGACGGAGGCAGACAGGAATTCCGAACGAAAACATCAATCGGCCGACACGATGTCAGTGACGTTGCAAGTGCTGGACGCTTGTAACATCCGTGACGCGGCGGGACCGCGGTTACCGCGGTCGCGGGCCACGGCTCGCGGAGCGCGCCCCGCGTCCTAACCCCGCCGCCCGACGTAACGCAGCGCCCAGGGTGTATTGATCTCTCAATCGGCAAAGTGCCTTTTCTGCTCCCTCCACCACCACGGCACCGCCGCCTTCTTCTCCTTTCATAATAATTCATTTTTGTGCCCACACCGCGGCTGCCGATGCACCGCTCCGGTGTAATATTATCGTACACTATGCACGGTTTTAATATATTATTGTTAGAAGGACTCGGCGTGTGTCCTGTCCTGTGTACGGTATAATATATTATGAAATACCGGGACAGGTAATACCGAGTGTAAAAACCACCCTTTAATCGACCAAATGGGTTTTTTTTTTTTTTTTTTTTCATCCGAGTTTGTACACGCATTATTGGTTTTTTTCCTTCTGTTCTCTCGGTTTAATGGGTTTTCAGCAAATCAGCAACCGGAGCCCTCTTTCTCCCCACCACCCTCTTAACAATTTGGATCAAAAATGTATAAAAAAAAAAAACTAAATAACAATAAAAAAAAAAAAAAAAAAACAGGTTATTCGATGAGGTTCAACTTGAAAATACTATAAAACGTGAATACACGAGAGCGTATATACTTCTATAAGGTATATAGGTACCATATTATCGCTGTAAGTCAGTATACAGTGTATATTATATTATATATTGAGATCGAGAATGATATTACGTTAAAATAATATTGTTAAAATCACAAAAGAAATGTTGTAATAACGAACGCGGTTCCATATTGCACGGCGGACAAGTCCCATTATTATTATTGTGTAAAACAAAACGTGTAACAACGTAATCGCGGCGACACATTAAAACATAAATTACGTGGTTTGGCCAAATTTCTATACCTGAAATTGTGTCAAAATGTACAAATAAATTCGATACAATGTACTTTTATGTATCTGGTATTATTATAAACTGACAGTACCTTTGGTTTTCATACAATAGAAAACAGTGCGATACCCACAAAAAAAAAAAATAAATAAATAACGCCCGGGTGGTTTTGGGACCGTAGCGGCCGTCTCGCAGGTCGGTATATAGCTGCTGCAATAGGTATGAAGGTGAAAGTGCGGGTGACAATTCCACGGGTACCCAAAACAGTAAAAAAAAAAAATCCTTTAATACATCCTCGAACACCTGATCCGAGAATTTACAGAGAGGTCAAAATAGTCTCAGGAATCGTCTGCAGGCTTTCGTGAAATATTTTTTTTAAACTAGGTACCTATATTATATAAACATTTTTGTTATACTACTGCAGACTTGTTTAATGAATAGTTTTCCAAATATGTGATCAAAATTCATATACGATAAACATTAAACACTATACCTATAGAGAGAAAAAAGTACCTATTTAAAATACTTAATATATTCAAATATATTCCCAAAAATGTTAAGCATTTCTTTCGAATAATGCGTGAAAACTCATTATTTTTATTTCTAAAATACAATTTAATTGAAATGCAGAGATCATTCAATCGCCGTGGGAATACTGCATATATGATGAGTGAATCTATATTTATTATTAGTTAAGTATGTAAATTAATCTAATCGAATGAATTTCAAAATTCTTTTTTTTTCTTATAAAAATACATACGACAAAAAAGTATTTAGAATAATATTCAAATAAAAAAAATGTATTTAAATAAAAGTATACTTTTATAATATGTATAGGTATACATATATTGATATCTGCAGAATACCTCACAGGTAGTAGTTAGGTAGGTACAATATAATTTTAAGCTTTTATATTATAACTAATGGCTAATATAATCTTATTTTAATGGTGTTTTTTTTTTCATTAAAAGAACGATAATTATTTTCCTCGTGAAGAAATATATGAATTTAAACTTTCTAGTCAACAATACAATTTAAATTATACTTATCCAATGTATCAATAAAATTAAAATTATAATAATTTGATTTATTAATTTAACCAAAGTATACTCTAAATAACAAAATAAAACATACATTTTACCCAACACTTCACTTGCAATTTCCAATGAACAATGAAAATGACTTATAATAACTTATAAGTATAGCGTGATTAGATAGTATAAACATAAATAATATTACCTATGTTAGGAGGTATAGATTAATTTATAATAAAGACATATAGGATATATTCTATATATTTATAATATGTTAATTAAAATCGATTGTTTTTATTTATCTTTATTAATTTTTCTTTAAATAAATGTAAATCGTCCGAGTATTCGAGGTTATTGGTCTTATTTTGAAATCGTTAACGATTTTTCTGTGAACGTTGAATAATTTATTCAAATTTTAAAGGGCATATAGTAGACCTGTTGTCTCACAACATTGCATTATATTAAATACACAATAACGATATATAAGCAGCATATCTATATATATACGTATATATTATATATTATAAATCTCGTGATTATAGATATTTTAATATATATTTTATAGGTACATACATATTACATAATATAATATATAGTATTTCATTATTACAGAGATAATTATTTTTTAAAACTAGAATTTCATCTGTTTTATGCTTAGTTCGAAACATTTATAGGTTACCTATAAAACATTATTCACATATAACTTATATACTGTATGTACTATTTATAATATTCAATATTAATATTTTATTAAGAAAAAAAAAATTATAAAACTGAAATTATCTGAATTAAAGAAAAACACCCAAAATAGATAATAACAATTAACAGCTAAATATGTAATATATAAAACGATGTATTTATATTCTATTTTACCTACAATATACCAATTTATTATATAACTACTAAAATGTTTACATAAATTGCGAAACGTAGATAAGTAACGTTGTGACAAGGGTAAATAGTAATGTTTAGAATACAAAATTTCATTATGATCGAGTTGTGATAAAATCGTATAGACAAAGACATACGAGTATGACCTATGATGGGTATTGGTATGATAGGTTTTTTCACCTCTTTTATTTATTCCAACTACTATAATAAATGTGTATTCTTATTAAATATATATTTGTTTAAATCCTGTTCACAAATAACTTTTTTTGTGGTAAATTGCAAAACATTTTTTCTGTTTTGATTTTAGATTTTGAGCAGAGCAAGAATAATCTATATCAGTAAAAGGAATCGAGTTAGGAATTTTAGGGAAAAAAGTATTTTTAATAGCAAATTGATTTCCCCAGTAGTAGTTATTTTTTATAATGGACAATTTTTATAAATGAAAAATTAACAAACAAATTACCATGGTTACTATATATTACTAAAACAATATATATGGTGGTGACGTCAAAAAATTTTTAAATTTGTTTTTTATTGCAGTTATAGTTACTAAGTTACACGTAGGTACCTATATAATATTAGGTATACCAATAAACTCCACTCAAAATAGTTTTATATAGAATTTAAATAGTCATATATAATTGAAGCTTTTAAATTTAATTTATCCACTACCAGTAACTTACCCAACGAGTATTATCCTCTACTTGCCGCCTTTTTACATTTAATTGTAATGAGTATTAAGTTTCCATCTATTTTCAACACATCTAAATTTGTTACTGTTTTTAAAAAGATGGATAATCCGTATAGCAACTATATATATATAACATAACATATATATATATATATATATATATATATATATATATATACCTATATATTATATATATAGGTAATCGAAAATCGCAGGAGGGAAAAGGAGGCTTGCAAGTCCCTCCCCCTGAAGTTAAAATTAGCCCCTCTCTTCAAATATATCAATCAGTTTCTAACAACGCTACAATTATTGTAATGTGTATAATTAGTTGGGGCTGACCCTCTTATCAATCTGCGCCTGCAATTTGCGTTTTTTTTATATAATAATTATATCAAAAATGAACTTTTTAAATAAACTTTTTTTAATTTGTCTGAAATTGTATGTGAAATTCGATAGTATAATGAGCATTTATATTACGTACTTAATTTTTAAGTTATTAATGATAAACCAATAAAAATAGGAATTTTTTTTCAAAATGCGTCTATACCTTGTAAAAATACAAATTTCGTGGATTTTGAAATTTTTTATTTTATTTAGTATATTTTTTTATTTTTAAGAATTGGTTGATCGGACTTCGTATGGAAGTTGTGGACTTTTGAAGTTCACGAATTTACCGTTGCGAATGTCACAAATTAAATAAATAATGTCCCCCGATTTGTTGTGAAAAATCACGTCTAGTAGGTCACAAGATAAATGTCTTCAGAAAATACTTATTAATAATAAGTTGTGTTAACGTTATGTCAGTGTGCTAAAAATTTTTTTTAATTTTGAAAAGTATAGCGACTTTCGAGATTTTTTACTATAACTCAAAAAGCATGTATAAGCGATTGGTTTTGAAACTACTATTAAATTCAGGGTTAAAAAACGCACTTTTTTTTATCATTTAGAAAATCAAATTACATGGTTCTGTAAAGTCAAGTTATTTTCATGATATTGCCAATTTTATGGCCAATCACACCTTTCAGTCTTCTTTGAAATAATTAATTGTTTATAAAATGTATTTGAGTACCAGAGGCAACCTCTGTATTAATATTATAATGTAATTATATTTTCTAATTGATGATAATAGTATCACAAAATATATTCTGTGACTATGATGTCGACTCAAATCAATTTTATTTATGCCATAACTTTCTTATCTTATTTAATCTAGTTAACGCATGGTTGAAATCACGGATATAATATATTCTATATCGGTGGAATCAAATTATGAAATGACGGTTATGACGATAATATAACCTAACAATATAATAATAAATTTGTATTATGAATTTATATTATTATTATTATTATTTTATATTAATAATATTCAATTATAATTATAAAATATAACATTTTAACATATATTTTTATTATTATTGAGCGATATTTTCTTATGGTTTGCCTTTATGTAAATGTTTACAAAATATTGATATTAATCTTAAAGAAGCTACACAGTTAGCTGAGTGCAATGTGTCTATGCTTAAATATTTAAGAAATAACATTGAAAAAGAATTTAATCCACTATTCAAAAAAGCTGAGGTAAATATTAAAAACATAATCCTTAATATGTATTTAAGTTTATTTGATAATCTAAATGATTATTATTTTATTTTAAATTAATTTAGAAAATGGTTACATTTTTGGACTTCAATATGTCTATTAAAAGATTAACCAAAAAACAAAGGAATCGGGCAAATCCATGTTTAGTTGGTAATATTCAACCAGAGAGTTATTATAGAATTACTGTAGCAATTCCTTATATTGATGCTATACATAATAAATTTGAGAAATCGATTTCTGGATCATAAAAATATTTTTAAAGGTATATTATATTATTCAACGTTATTAAATTAATAATTACAATTCAATATGATATATAGGTAGGTACCTACTACAATATGTTATGTTATACCTACATTTTTTCTTTAGGTTTCCAATGTTTACTTTCTAATGAAATTGAAATCGATCCGTTTAAAAAACTTGTAGAGTTTTATCTTGAAACAGACTTTCAAACTGTATTAGCAGAATTAAAAATATGGAAATCGAAACTTAAAATAACAAAAAAAAAAATCTTAAATCAGGATTAGAAGCACTACAATTATGTAAACCCTCGATTTTCCTGAATATATATGTTTTATTAAAAATTGTATGTATACTATGTCTGAAGTAAGGTGTAAATTGTAATAATATATTTTATTATTTCATATTATAATCTAATCAATTGTTTTTTTAGACTCGACTAAATTGATTAACCATACTACCAATGCACCATGAAGTTCCAGTTACAGCGGAAGAAGTACTCGATATTATGTCTCGCAGACAAATAGAAAAATAGATATTTTACTGTAAAATTCAAATAAAGTTTTAATAATTTATAACATATTCTATTTTATATTATTGTATAAGTGTTAGTTGGTAAACTGTATAATGGTTTGAGGTTCCTACTCCTCATAGAAAATTCCTGTGTACGGGACTGTCGAATACAATCATAATTCGGAAGAGTCGTAAAGATATGTCACGTGTAATATTATTCTAATAATAATAATTTAATGAACCCCATTTTCAATTCGGGAGATGCTGTAGGTATGTATATCCGTTCATCTGACACCACAGGAAAGGAGTTCGAAATTACAGTGCTGCCGTTACCTATAACAATTATTACTGTAGTATTCTAAAATGAAAATAAAAAAAACCATTCGAGAGTTATCACGTTTTTGTTATCAGTAAAAGTGAATTTCACAATGAATAAAAGTTTATTTACTTATTACGCTATTTACAAAACATTGCATATTACATTGCGATAATGACGGTTGACAGTTTTTTTTTTAATAATCCTTAAATGTTTTAATATTGAATCGACTATAATATATTATATTTGACTTTGGTAAGTTGATTCTATAAAAATACATCTTTATTTTTGTACGAAAAATGTCAACGATGATGCACAACATACATACGAATTACGGTTTATATGTTTTATTACCTACCTTATACCTACCTAATTCATTTTAAAATCATCATATTCTCCACATATAGCTAATATATACCGATCGTGTGTATGTGTTCGTTTCAGAATTAACAAAGCAGTGCTGTTGTCTGTGCTTCAGTATTTGCCGAGTCAAATTCGAAAACGCCACGATTTCGTAAGGTCTAATAACATTTGTTCATCGTCTCAATTGTTGATTTATTTTTAATTATACCTACACATATAACTGCATATTTGCTCATTTTATTACATTAAAAGTTATCTATTATAGATATCTAGGTCTCAAATATCAAAACAAATCGATATTCAATATTGTAATAATAAACGTATACCTACGCTCTTACTTTTATTCAACGATTTTTTTTCTCATAGTAAAAACAATAAATTCAAAAGTGTTTTGAGTAAATTTATTCCAAATTTATAATATAAATTGATATATTTTACAATATTGTGATTCGTTATAATATTATATAGGTACCTATAGCTGTTTATTGTTGATAAATTAGTTGTTATTATTAGACTTAAAAATTACGTTAAAGCACGTAATATTCTCATTATCGTTTATATTATTTATTATAATTTACTCGATTTATCAACACTACTTGCCAAGACGTGGTTTGTTGTACCTATTTTGTATTTTTATCAAAATATAAATATCGGTTTAAAAACTATGCCTTCACCGATTATTATTATTATCATCATAATCATTCTAACTATTATTTTCATTTGTTGTAAGTAATATGTATTTGATAGATTGTGACAAATAACGGAAAATGGCTATTAAATTAATGACTGGCAACTTCAGGTTTGTAATTTTTTAATACCTTCATTATTATAACATAGTAATGAGTATCTAAAATGAGTTAAATTTTTAACGCAAATGTTGAAATAGTAAATACATTATAGTTCGTAGGTAGGTATAGATATTTTATTACTTAGGTATTTATATATTGTATGAACTAGTTTGTTGTTATTATAGTGACTATAATCACTATAGTTGTTATTAAGTCATTTCAAAAATTATATTGTTAAATGTTTCTTATAATATTCCATTTTTATAACATTATAAATTAATAAATTTATAATATTTTTAGCAAAATGTGTTGTTATTTTTTCATAGCTATTTTTACGTTATATTCATCTAATTTATATCTATATGTTATTGTATTAGGTACTTCCGGTATTTAAAAAAAATACATAAATCTTGAAAATTGTTTGATATAGATACTTAGTATAGGTATATCATTACAGAAAAATAATGGTTGAAAACTGGTTTAATTAAAATATTTCCGTTTTCTTCTTGCAACTTTATTCAGTGTTCTATTATTATGTCTATACGAAAACGACTGAGAAAATCAAATAAAATAAGAGCCTTTATAAACTTTGGTTAAATTAAATATGCAAATTTTAGAACATTTATTTAACCAGAAAAAAATTTACAATCATAATTCATTTTTTTAACATCATTATAAAATTTAATGTAGGTATATTTGAAGTTTGTTTGCAGAATCTAAAATACATGCATTTGTATAATGTGTTATAAAAATTAAAAAAATGTAAATTGTATATAATAATTAGGACCTCTAAAATCTAACCTCCAGAACAACATCCAACATTTTACTCCTTAATTAGGTATATTATGTAATTTCCTTCAACCAACCAACTCATCATCGATACCTATATGACGTGGTCTCTAGCTATTATTAATACGCCATATAGTGGGGATATTATATCGCAGCACGTTTTTAGGGGGCAACAAATTTTAAAAATGCAAAAGACAATGTTTGTAGTTTTAGTGAGATTTCAGTGAATAACCTTTTTTTTCTTATTTACTGTTTTTCAAAGCGTTTTCTCAATTTCTAGCAATTTTAGGAAAATGTCATCAAATGATCTTTGTATTTTTTTGCTGATGAACTAAATTCGTAAAATTATTTTTCGTCTTGAATGAGGGATTAGCAAATATATTAAATTATGTATACCTAAGGCAAAGAACTCTTATAAAGAAACTAGAAATTCGTTCACTAAAATAAAATACATTTCAGAATCTGTAATTTAAAATACCTGCTATTATATAATATACCTACGTATATAACACTATAGGTAGGTACATACATAGTTGACATAGTCTATATGGGCTATGACATAATATTTATGTAGGTACAATATTCATATAATCATATATACCTAAATAATATGTTTATGGACAGCATCTATAATTTATTGACAAACTTAAAAATTAAATTAATACCAATTGAGTACATCCGTTCAAGGTTCAACCATTTGATTTAATATTTATAAGTAGTTGAAGAAGAACTATTATTGTAATGTACCTAAGTCCTACATGTCGTATTCGATTTTGGCAATGGCGGACCAAAATAAGCTTTGTAATAACATGTTCATATAGGTACAATCTAGATTTTTCAGAATTTTTATCGATAAGAATAAAATTGTTTGCTACGAAACGGTGCGATAATAGCTGGAGATAACCGCATTCGATCAAGTGATGTCACTGCAAGTTGTGTTGTTGATTTTTTTTAGTATGATATTATCAACTTTTACGGGAGAGAAACGACGTTATTCTGCGTATGCGCCTATTATGAAAATACACAAGAGCTTTATCCAATGAAAGTGATTTTCAGGAGGGATGTCCTTGCATGGCCTCTTGGAAGTCCCGATATTACCATAATGAAGTTTTACTGCGGAAATATCTAAAAAAAATAGGTTTACAAGAATTTTCATCTACCCTATAGTCAAATTATTAAAAACAATCATAGAGAAGGAAATTAATTCCGTTAAACTGGATCTTTTATGATGTGTCTACATAAACCTGCACTCTGAGTCTGTTTAGTACGTGGAGAACGTTATTCTAATTTATGTGATAAAATCTATCTTAGATTCTGAGTGAAGCGAGGAATATATTGGTTTTACAAATTACAATGATGTGTTTTTTTTATGTCTGTAACCAAAAATTGTATTAGAAGTGCTCCGATTGTTACGTTCTTACTTCCGGTATCAAATTGCATCTAGATTATATCATAGTTGGTACTTTACAGAGGTAATTTTTTGATAAATGTGTAAAAAAAATGAAGGAATAACTATAAAAGCACGATTTTGTTCAAATGAAACATGTTTTTTTTTGTTGTAATTCCAAAAATAATGGTCCAAGGAAATTGTATTGCTAATTTTGGGCTATTTATAGCAATTTTAAGTTTAAACATTTTTTCATTGTAGAATAGTTTATTTTAGTTATTACCGACAGTAATACCATTTGATTATATATAATTAACGATAATACTCAATATTCATGTTATATACACTGAAACTTCGCTCAGAATCGTTTTAATTCAGTATATCCACCACCAGAATTCTACCCAACGAGCGAAGTACTTCCATCTACTATTAACCGGCTTTTCGTTTATATTTTTATAATAAAATAATCTCATTAAACTTTACAGATTATTTTTATGAATGTTTCAGATATGTATCAGATTTCTGAGATACTGTACACATTATAGTGTAGTTTTACATAATGTAAAAGGGTAGTCGAGTGGATAATTTATTATATATTAAATATGTATATACTTAATTTAATCATCGTTAAATATCTTTTTAGAAAGTCAGTAGATTTTACACATTTTTAAATGTTTTTGATAAAAAAAGGTTCGTTTTAATAAAAAAAAAAAATTATCATTTTTAGATGGGCAAGAGTTATTTCATTATTTTTTTCATTTACTATGTAAATACACGCAGATATTTTGCCAATGTGCAAAATCGTGCTTTTTAAGATACCAGATATTATAATAGATTGACATTGAAATTACTAATTACTATAATTAATATCTTGAATTTCATGTCAAGTTTTAAAACGACACAATTGACTTCCCTAAACAATTGAAGTAAATACTGAAATTAACATAAATATTAAATATACTTGCAGTAAGTCTAAGAATTGATTGGATTCTATTTCTCTATCCATACAATTTTGTGTCATCAATCATCGTCCAAAATCTATAAACAAACAACTTTATCTGCATTAATCTTTGCAAGTGACTATGAACTTTCTCAAGAAAACATATTTATGAATTATAAAGGTTTTCGACAATGAATTTTTTCAGCGCTAAAATGGTCTTGGTGCATTAATTCCATAAACTAACGATGTTAAATTTGTCAATTTTAATATTTAAAACAGAACTGTTCTGAATTCGTTATTATATATTTTATGTTTTATCACATGGTTTTTAAAACACTTTTTTTCTAAATAAAAGCAGACGATTATAATTTTGATTTTTTATGAATTTAAAATCACAATAAAAAGTTACATATTAATTTAATTTTAAATCTATCTGATAAAACACAGTTTAACTTTTCATCTTTAGTTTTGCTTAGATGTATTATTTGCCTAAACTTATTCGGAAAACCATAATAAATATGGAAATTCAATTACATGTTTATTATAAAATAATGGATGTATTTTGCTTGCTCGTGCAGACCATGTAAGTAAAACTTCAGTAATGGCTTATGTACATTCACACTAACAACGGTTTATATCTTAAAGTTCAAAAAACAATAATACAAAACAAACCCTTATGAGTTAAAAAATTGCCTATCCAAAACTCCTTTGAAAAGACGTAATACGAAAACCCTCATTAAGGAAATTTGATTTACAAGTCTAAATAAAAAAATGTCCTGGAATTTTGAATGGAAACAATGATGTTTAATCATATAGTAGAATTATATATGGATATCTAACTTCAAAGTATAGATTAAAAATCTTTTAGGCCTGCTATCAATGTCTTCTGACATGATACAAAACACTTAGTACCTATTTATTTGTGGTCATAACGAGAATGGCTTATATTTATAGTCTTTAGAGAAGTGTAAGTTATAACCTAAACAAAATTTTAACATTAATTCTGAACATGTTCAAAAGCTCATTTTTGCATGGAAATTTACAAGTATAAGGTGACCAAACCTCTAAGCCATATTTAAGTGTCAATCTTACTAGAGAAAGTAAAAAAACTTACCAATGCCAGTATAGACACTATGTAGACAACGAGTAGAATAAAAGTTCTATGTTTACGTCGTACGAAGTCAAATATTATATAGAGATTTTCCAACGGTTGAGTAGGTACTCGAGTCAATATGAGATCTAAAGCTAATAAAGAAGAAACACGAGAAAGAAATAATAACTTCTACTATATGATACTATACTCAGTAGTTAAAATGGAAAATATTTGCAAGGGAGACTAAAGCTAATGCAAAAAAACGTCTATTGAACCGTTAAACCTTATTCAATTTTGCTTTGAAATTTTTTGGACACTAAGAATAGTAAAAATCAAACTGTCATTAAAAATAATACGGAATTATTATACATAATATATTTTTGGTTTCTACCGAAATAGTTTTTTTTTATAATATAGATCTTGCAAACAATTTATAACTAAATACCATTTTTAAACTATTTTTATTAAATTTTTTAATATTATGTACAAAACAACAAATTCTATCTCAACTTTCAAATAAACATTTAGATCTATATTGATACTAGACTCTAGTATTCATAATACATTAATATATAACATTATATAAGTATAAAATTATATGAATAATAAAAATAAAAAATTCTGCAGTCTACATTATAATAGACCTATTTTCATCAGTATACAGTCATATTATAGAACCATGGTTCATCATTCATTATCATTTTTGCGCTATCTATGGTACACAATATATATATATATATATTTACTTTTAAAATATTTACAAGTAATTTTATAATTAAAAAATATTTGAATTATTCCCCCAGAATTTAAAATAAGAGGGACCCTAAACTTAAGCTAAGCAAAGAAGGGAATGGCGTTCACCTCCGTCCACCCCACTTTAACCACTGACGGTACTTGAAACCAATTTAAATCCATGTTCTATCAAGAGTCATAGGATTTAGCGATAGAGCTGTGAGTAAAGATTCTGTCAACTGCGACTTGATGAAATAACAGAAATCAGTGTTTTTATAAACATTTAATAATGAATTTAAATGGAGGATATGTGGATACATTGAGTTATATCAGACAATGCAGAAAATTAATCAGATTTGGAGCCAAATATATTGATAAATTATGATCCATCATTAATTCAATATAGGATCGTAATTCGTATTATATTTATAAATAGAGGTTCAACAATAATATATGTGTACAATGTATATTGTACTATACTATTGGATATATTGGTAATATTGTATCTATATAGTATAATTATATATACTTTTGTATGTGTAATTTATATTAATAAATATATAATATTATTTAAATAAATCTAAAAATAGTATAGACATGAAATTTAGAAAAACAATTTAAAAATTCTTAAAAATGTTGTACCTAATATCTAAGTATATTATTTTAATTTTCGAATAATTATGAATAAAACGTTTATAAAACAATTGTTAAGGTACTTATTACATTTTTTCCAAATTTAATGCAATAGTCATATTATATAGACTATAGTTATAACTTGTTATAGAATTTAGAATAAGCTAACATATCATTTTTAGATTCTGAGCGTTTTTTTATTATAATATATAAATATTCAAGTTTTCATATTTGAAATTCGGAAAAAATATAACAAATGAGTATAAATGTAAATAACGTAATAATACGTATTTTGAAAATAATATCGTTATATCCATTATATAAAAATATGCTAAAATAAATAATTATTAAGAAATTTAAATCTTTAATAAGTACCTACCTATTATAAAATATAATATGCATTAGGCATATTATTGTTCTCTTCGTGGCAGGGAAGTGGCGTATCATTTTTACAAACAAAATTTTCAATAGTTTTATAGAAATATATACTTACTACCAATGATTATAATAATCAATGCTACTACTAAATATCAAAAATAATCTATCTAAAAAACTATGACTATGTCTAGTTTCTAATCCACGGAAAAGGCCTTACGATTAAAAGTTTAAAATTGTACACAAAAATAAAAATAATAAAAACCTTACATTATGTACTTATTTAGTTTTACAATTGCACTAATATACATTTACTTGGCTTTAAATTTTTAAAAAAATTGTAATTTCTTAAACTTTTATGAATATTGTCGAGTCAATTTTAAAATATCTATATAACTATTATAAATTCTTATAACTGCGTAAGTAATAAACACCTATACTTATTTATATATAATTAAATTATTATTACCAGTTGTAAAATGATTTTAATGATTTTAATTCATAATATAATAATAATTGAAGTACTTAAAAGAAACTTGGCATTTTTTCAGTAAATATATAGCCAATATAAATGAAAAAACACTATTATATAATAATATAATATGCAAAGGAATAAAAATAGGGTATTGTAAATGGCAGGATGCCATATAGTTCCAAAAATGACTGAGATTGGCATTTAAAAAATATTAAATCGTAAAATAAAATAAAATTCTGATTTTCACAAAAAAGATAGTCAAAATACTTAATATGTAAAGGTACCTACATTATGTATATTATACATATTATCAACTTAATACAAATTAAAATGATTACAATTAAAAGTCGAATATCGTTCGATTTATAAATACCTATTATATATATAATTATATATATAGGTATATGACATATCTAAAAATTTGACAATAAGTTTATTATAAAATCAATGCTATTATGTAGCTTTACATAATTATATAGGTAGATAAAAAAATATATTTTAAAAGGATTTATATTTTATGTGTGCTGCAGGGGTTGAGAAAATTGAATATCTGTATAGGTATATAAACATGGACGCCTATATATAGAGTAGGTACATTTCAGGGGATGAATTTCAACCTGCAGATTTTCAAATTCCCAAATTTTGTTTGTTCAACACTAATATATTTTTATATTTATTACCGGTTTCAGCAAATATCCACCGTCAGATAACTCTTCGGAGGGGGATATGTCCCTCTACTGACTTCTCTCCCTCCACATGTATAGGTACTCGTAAGTGATTTTTTTTTATGTATCGATTTTAGCCTTTATATACCTATAGGTACTTACACTTGGAGAAAATAATAGAGTTGTATTTTTTAGAATTTAAATAAGCTTCAAAAGTGTATCTATAATAACATGTTTGGTTTATGCTATTACATCATCAAGGAAATTGTGGTTCTTAATTTATCAATTTGTCACCACCGCAGTCACCACGCAATCATACCTAACACGATTGTGAATTTTCCCTCGTCATTTTATCACTTTTGTTATTATTTAATTTTGTTTTATTTTTGACATTTCAATATTTTTTTTTTCATTTTTCAATATAGCCACAATAAATGTATATAAGTGGACGGGTGTAAAGGTGTTCCAATAATTTCATACACATAAGAATGTCTGCTTTTTAATTCAGTTTTTATAGTTTAATAGAAATGAGGTCTGTATAGTTAATGAATCAGGATATTATACTTTTTAACATGCGTAAATATTACCTAGCTAATAATATGTGTGGATCTATTAATTGTCATTGGAAATTTGAATGATTCATGCAACCCAATGCGACTTATTTTAACTTGTAGATATTGTGATTTTTGAATATAAAACAAAAATACTTTCGAAAAATATTATTAGATACAGTAATATTACCATATCACAGCTATAATTAACTATACTAACTTTTGAGACGACATATTATAGAAGAAACATTATAATATATCTATGATATTTAACATTGTACCTACTTACATACATACATATATATAATATATGTATTATAGGTATGTACCAAGGTGGCAGGTAGGTAATTAAAATGTTAACATTGTTAGATTAATTATTAAACACGACAGCTGACAAGTGTGACTTTATAATTTATACATTAGACCTCATAAAGTATGTAGGTAAATATAAATTGTATTTTATATGAAAAACAGGTATAGTTTATACCTCTTGTTTATATATAGGCACCTATAATCGTAGTAGATATAGGTACCTACTATAATGTTAATACTAGTTTGTCAATTTGTCATCTAGAATATAATGATGTACCTATATAAATATAAATGTGCTACACAATGTGCACCCCATATACGGTGTTAATCATTTGCAGGGGTACCTATTTAATGTATGTTATCATATGTGTATATTTTAGTATTTTTAGTGTATACTTTGCGATATACGTATATACGTCATATCGACAATAGTGATACAATAATGGTACCTATATAGGCTATATATATAGTGCCCTAAAATGTTGTTGAAATTGATATTTTCATCATTGACGCGTTTGTCTGTTGATTAGAAAAATAACATTAGATGGGTACAATATGTATGTATATATTGTATATATGTATTATACAAATATAATTAAAAAAACATAATTATCATATGTTCAAATAAAGACTATATATATATATATATATAAAACCTACTTAGTACTCGTAGTATACATAGGCACTATATTGCATGTAGTATAATATGTAGATTCTAGGTACGTTATATATATCCGTACCTACCTATATACATAATTTATAGACATGTATGAAATGCGCAGATTTCAATATTTAAAATTTATAGGGCTGCTAAATCTAAATCCGGTTACTATGCATTTTTTCATATACTATATATATGAAAGTACTTAAGAATATAATATAATGAACTATTATATAAAGAGAAATGTAATGCAAAATTAATGAATATTCAGTTTGAATTTATAACAAAGTGATTTTAGGTAATCATCATATCCTCTATTGGAAAAAACAATGTTTTTAAAAAAGTTGGTCAGTAGAGGATGGAAGCATTTCATTCGTTGGATAGGATATATACACTTATTAGAGTTTAGATTTTTAAAATAAAGATAAACTTATATAGGTAACTCATAAACTTTGGTTATATAACTTATAATATAAACGTACTATGTTTTGTATAAGTATAGTAGAATATTATAGTATAAAAATGTAAAATTCGTAGCCCCTAGCTAGTATATTATTTACGTTCCTCAATTATTATTGTAGATATATGTGTGTACTACAAATATAGGTAATTATAATGTAATAATTAATAATTTACAAAATATCACAGAGCATTATTCCCCCTTCAAGTTTTACCAGAAGCCAGAGGAGGCCAATTAGCCCAGTTTACGCCTAATATTATTGATACCTACATAAATATATCAATTTTGGTAAAGCAAAGGTTTTACCCGATGGGTACCAAAGAATATATGAATACAGTCATAATATATATTACTATATAGTACTAAATATTAATATTAAATAGTAGTTCGATTTTTTTTTTTTTGAGGTGGGTTAGATGGGCTCCACATTTTTATTAGATGTTCAAATATAAATGCTCCTTTGCCCCCTTCCCATGGATCATAATATCTTAATATATAATACTAATATTCGATAATAATATTTTATACAATGTAAATATAAATAATTGTTAATATTTAACTCAATATTTAATCTGTTAATAAGTAATTTGTTACAATTTTAGAGGGGGATGATCACCCCGTACCGCCGTCGCTCCTAGCCATCACTGATAAATATTCTGTCGACCGAAGCATTGCCGCTTAATCGTGTTAATAATCACACTATAATCACATCATGATTTTAAATTTTGATCTATTAAATTAATCATATAGCTTATCTGATTATATGCATATTTTTTTTTTCGTTTACCTACGATTTGCGAGGTGTGACATTTTGGTTTTTATTAAATAATATAACATAAATATAAAATATTAAAGTACTTAAAATAAATTAGTATTCAATACCATAAAATAGTATTTGAATACCAATATTCAAATACTTTAGAACTCTGGCAAAGTGTATTGGTTTGGATTCGCGCCTTCGTACAGCATAGGTTCAAAGTGAGAGTAGGTGCGTGGAACATAAGAACATTGTCAGTATAGAAACAGGGAGTTAGTAGAAGTTTTAAAGAGGAAGAATTTGAATATTTATTGTGCGCAAGAAACAAATAGGAAATGGGAGAAAGCAAAGAAAATTGGTGAGGGGTATAAAATCATATACCTACTCAGAAAAGATTAGCATAGGTACAAGGGATGGAAGGTGTAGGAGTGATATTAGACGAAGAAATGAAAGGAAAAGTGGTATAGGGTTGATAAGGAAAAGTGATAGAGTAATTGTGGTAAGAGTAAAATTATAGAGCAGCGTTTCTCAAACTGTGGTACGTGGAAGACTACATGGTGGTACGCGAATGAAAGGTCGCATGGCGCTAAAACGGAAAATAAATAAATAAATATACATTTTTAATTGTATTTGAAATAGATAAATATGAAAATAAATTTAAAATAATATTATTTTCATTAAAATAATAAAATCATTCTATTTTTATTCATTATATAGTGGTACGCAACTTTTTAATAGTACGCGAAAAAAAGTTCGAGAACCGCTGTTATAGAGGATATAATATAGTAAGTGTAGTTTGTAGTTTGTTTTAATTACGTATAAAAAATTAAATTATTAAATTAATATACTTACCCCATTGCTCTTATTAGGTGATACGTTAAAGCTATACATTACCTAAGCAATTAGCTATATCTAATTCAAGGGTGGATACAAGAGGGGAATAGGGGAGGAAATTGTCTCCCTATGTTCATAAAAAAAAATACATTTTTATGTCATAATTTCTCCCCTATGAAATAAGTAGGTTTTAATAATAATCTTCCAAGTAGGAAGATTTTCTCCTATAAAAATGTTTTTAAATTGAATTACACAATATAATATAAATACAATAAAAGCACGTACAATGTAGTAGAATGTTAATATAGTAGGGTTCTAAAATGTCATAAAATTGCCTTTAAAAATTAAAACTTATTAATACAGGTTTATGTATACTTACACAGGCCCGTCGCTAGATATTTTCCGCCCTAAAACGAAAATTTCAATGCCACCTTTAACAACAAAAAAAAGTTCCGTTGTCGATATTCATATTTTTTTATTTTTCCACCCTCAAACAGGCTATGTCAGTGCCTATGTTTCTGTGTAAAGTAAATAGGTGACCTTGGATGTTGAAAATAACAGCATATAAATGCATATAATTATATTATATAATATATAGCGAATTAACGTTACTAACTTCAGGATGGATTCTCAGTTTTGCGTTTGATGGTAACTTCATGCAAGTCCTCGGTTTTTTGTAAACAAACTGTTATCATAAATAAATATACAATAAACATACATATAAAATGTAATTTTAATTACTTATTAAAAAACAACATATTATTATAATTTGTCATATGTATTTGGAAAAAATAAATTACTTAATACCTAAATAAGCAAAAATATAAAAGATTTTTATAAAATTAACCACACATACTATTGATAATATTATCACAGAATATTCTTTGGTATTATTATTGATAGTAAAAAGGGATGAATAATAGTTTAGACATTATTAATTTGGAGTAAATAGTATAATTTTATACATAATAATTGTACAAATTTGGGGAGAAATTTCCAGTTTGTTCGGTTACCATCTATATTCGTATTTATAATACAGCTTTTTATAAATTATCTTGAAATATATTAAATATTAAAATATGTCAAATATTTTATATAAATACAATTTTATTTAAATATAATTTAAAATTCGTCCGTGTGTATTATTTAATGTTTATAGAACTTTATTGTACCTACAGTTATTTACAATTTTTAAATTTCCCTCCATTCACCGCATAATACTGTTTATAAAAAATATATATATTTTTGTATTTGTTTAATATTTATAGAAGATACTTTGTAAATAGTTTTGATCAATTTAAACATAGTTTCAATATTTTAGTGTAACTGGTATAAACAAAAAATGAATAAATAGTTTTGTTACCAGTTGAGAAATCTGAGTCGTTAATGTTAATATTTACCATGTATTGATAGTAGTGTTTCTATGATAGTAGCGGTGTTATCAAATGATAATATTCTTGACCCATCAGCGATTTTTAAAATATAAGAACACACAAATTTCTTTCTGGTGCTGTTGGTCACATGTTCTTATTACTCAATTAGGTGATGGAGTGTTGATGGACAATGTCGACGAAAGTACCGGTGGGCCCTCGAGAAGTTACGATTACCAAGAGCGTCACTGGCTTCGGTTTTAATGTTCGGGGCCAAGTTAGCGAGGGTGGCCAACTAAAAAGTATCAATGGTCAACTTTATGCACCTTTACAACACGTCAGTGCAGTACTCGAAGGAGGAGCGGCACACGATGCCGGGATTCGCAAAGGAGATAGGATACTTGAAGTGTAAGGCCCAAGAGATTTTGTAGATTTGTGTTTGTATTTTGTATGTTAATTTTTTACTGCTATCATGAAGTCATTATTTCGTTTTGAAAATTACATTTTTGTTCATAGATGATATTTTGTAAATTAATCATATTGTATGTATGTTTAGAAATAATGTGAACGTCGAGGGATCAACCCATAAGCAAGTTGTAGACTTGATAAAATCGGGCGGTGATGTGTTGACATTGACAGTAATTTCTGTTACACCTCAAGTATGTTTTCAGTTATTTATTCAAATTATATAGTCTATTAATTAATAAATATGAATTATATTATTTCAGTGTTATCAGGGTTTAAAATCAATAGTAGTACCTACCTATGTTGATTAAACGATTATAATAAAAAAAAAACACAAAACAAGGATTTAAATAAAATAGATTTTTTAATACTGAGCATTTTAGGGAATAATAAAAAAATGCATTAAGTAATAGAAAAATCAGAGATGTCAAATAAAATTAAAAGATCAAATAATGTATAGGCGGTACCTAGCTTTTTTTTTTTAAATGTGGATATTTGGTAATTAGATCATGATGAATGTGTGATGTTTATGTAATATTTTATGCTATAGACCTACTTATCCCTAAATTATAAATATATTAATGTAATTAATGGTTTAAATATACAGTATTATTAGTACTAGATTTCTCTAATTTGTTTTATTTTGTTGAAAAGCATTTAGGGGTAAGAAGTTTTAGAATTGTAACAAAGCAAGTTTTAGTTTATTAATTCTAAAATTAACTCCTACATGTATATACATTTGGATAATTTTAGGAATTTATTTGGGAATATAAATTAAGAAGAAGAAGATATTTGTATAAACTTTTCATTATTCTTTTAAATATAATTTTAATTTTTCTTCAAGATTTTTTTTAATGCATATGGCATGGTATTGGTGAACAACAAGTAATAACGGAATAAAATAAAATAAAATAAAAGTGATAACAGATAAATATAAATAAATAACTAAAATAAACTAGATAAATTAAATAAACTAACTACAAAGTAACAACTATTACATGCTAT